>JAVKOQ010000236.1:0-81618 GCA_031835245.1 Balamuthia mandrillaris
ACAGTGCTCTCGTACAAAGGCAGTGCCAAGACCATGCCGATCAATGGGGACAACGAAAATAAAGCAAAGTTAGAACGGGAAATTAACCCCATTCCCTTGAATTGCCCCCAACCCCCCCCTTGTAAGATACATAGAAAGACAAACTCAACATCTACTGAAGCGATCAAGTACTACTAGGGACAGTTTACCCTGGGCAAAAAGTATAGTAGTCGCATGGTATGTACTTCATGTAGAGACCATTCCCTTGTACTTCTTTACAAAGTAGCCATCTTCCTTATGTTAAACACAAGGACCTACCAGGTAGGTGTGCATGAGAGCATGTTGTTTGTTATTGTGCTTCCTTAATGGGTCAGTCTAGCCAACCCACCAAGGAGGACAACAACTAACACGCCGTGATAGATGTGGTTAGTACAGCTTTTGGTGCAAAAGGGGGCGGAATTAAGAGAAACTGCCACTTTACCTGAGTACAGTGAGCAGCTCTGTTGAGCTCTTTAACCGCTGCTGCTGTTGTTGTTGGGTACAACATTAGTGGCAGTGGCAGCAGCAGCAGCACCAGTATTGGTGGCTGCACAGTGGCTACGCTCCAACTCGATGAATGCACGAACGTCTGCTAACAAGAAAGGACGAGTGGTACTGATCTTCACTGAAAGTGTCCAACGAGGATCTTCCCGTTTGGAGCGGAGGAACTTCTTCAGGTATGCAACAGTAAGCTTGGATCCAGAAGGTAGAAAGTTAATGTGATGTAAATAGTCCACCACATCTTTCTCTGCTTCTTGAGCTTTCTGCCGTTGTTGTTGGGATGCAACCTTCTTGTTCAGCTTTGCAATGGATTGCTTCAGATGATGGGCATCTCGTACTTTCCTGGTTATAGCGGTGTTGATGCAACAACGGGCTTTATTGCGTAGCTTGAACTGATTGGAGAAAAGATACATAGAATCAGCAAGCTGCACTTCTGAGACACTACGTACCTTGGCCATGGCTGAAACAATTGGCCATCGCACATTATTATTGTCCTTCCACAGGCGATTCAGCAGGCTGAAAAGTCTTTCACCCGAGCGATTGGTTCCATGGATATATTTCGCTTGTGGTGGTGGTGACAGTGACGGTGACGGCTGCGGTGACGGTGACGGTGATGGTGACGGTGACGGTGACGGTGACGGTGACGGTGACGGTGACGGTGACGGTGACGGTGACGGTGACGGTGACGGTGACGGTGACGGTGACGGTGACGGTGACGGTGACGGTACGACGGTGACGGTGACGGTGACGGTGACGGTGACGGTGACGGTGACGGTGACGGTGACGGTGACGGTGACGGTGACGGTGACGGTGACGGTGACGGCGACGGCGACGGCGGTGGTGACGGTGATGGTGACGGTGATGGTGACGGTGACGGTGATGGTGACGGTGACGGTGACGGTGACGGTGACGGTGACGGTGACGGAGACGGTGACGGTGACGACGTGACGGTGACGGTGACGGTGACGGTGACGGTGACGGTGACGGTGACGGTGACGGTGACGGTGACGGTGACGGTGACGGTGACGGTGACGGTGACGGTGACGGTGACGGTGACGGTGACGGTGACGGCGACGGCGACGGCGACGGCGGTGGTGACGGCGACAGTGATGGTGACGGTAGTGGCAGTGGCGAAGTTGGCAACTGCTCGTTGAGCTGTTGTTGTGATGGCTGTTGTTGCTTGTATAACTGCTGCTGAGAAGGTATGGTGTTGTCCTCTTCTCCTTCCAATGCTTCTTTTTCTTCCAATGACAACAAGGATTGGTTGTATTTGGAAAGAAGCATATGAGCACAGTCACACCAATCTTGAGCCAAGTAAAACGCCAGGACGTCATGTGGCATTCCACTACTACCCATTCCATTTGTTTTGCTGTTGCTGCTCACGTAGGGCTCTATGAGTGACCACGGAACATTCAAGTTAGTAGCCAACTGTTTTGGACTTTGTTTGAAGCGCACAATATCTTGAAAGAAAGCTTGAAGGTGGGCAACATAAGTTTCCCTTTTCTTTACCCGATTACCAACCGCCATTAATTGCTTCAGCCACCTCAAGCCCCACGTCATGACATGAAGAACTCTGGTAACAAGGGGGTTTGAAAGTACTTGGAACAAAAGCTTGGCCGTTTCTGCGTCTGTATCTTGGCTATGTAGCTTAAAGAACTCCAACAAAGCATCATGATGTTCCAAAACTACACCCGCCATTCGCTCAAAAGAAACATACCTTGTCTCTGTTACCCGTGGAATAGATATGTGAGGATCCTTGTTGGAAGCGGAGGAGCCATTGGTGGTTTGTTGTCGTTGTTTTCTCTCTCGAACCAGTCCTTGAAAACTGCTTTTCCACGGAAACATGCGAAGGCGTTTAGATAACACTTTTAAAAAAGTACTAACCGAGTTCATATGATTTGGCAGACGACATTGACAGCTGGAGCACGGTACCATCGGCACGCCATTACCATTGTTGATGACAGTCTGACTGTTACAAACAGATGGTCCTGAGCATTTCGTCCAAAGAGCCAGTCGCTGTTCCATCTTTTCCAAGAAACGCTGAGAGATCAAGGAGGCTATGTGGTCATCGCAGCCTTTGATTTCCAATTCTGTTGGAGGGTAAGAACCAGCCCCATGTTCCTTCTGCCACGCTTCCACTCGCTTTTTCCGCAACAACACGCCAAGGCCACCGATAATACCCGTGTTGGTGGAGGTCAAGTCGAACACTATCTGTTGGAAATGATAGAGCTTGGTGACGTTAGCTTCACTAATACCTTGTGCTCTTTGCTTGGCCTGAGTGTCCGATAGACACTCCTCAATAAGGTCGCAAAGCTGTTGTGCAGTGTGACCAAGAACTTCTTTTACCACCACGGGCCAACTAACTTCGGTGGCAATGGGCTCTTCTGCTGTCTTGGCCCGCTGGGTGGTGGTGGAAACTGGTTCCTCACAGAATCCTCCAAACTCCACCTCCACAAAGCTTCTACCATCCACTTTGGAAGACTCGTCCACACCGACAAACAGCTCCTTCAACTTCGGAAGTTGAGAAGCCATCGCATAATCCACCGCCAGGCCTGCTTCCACGACCGCTTGGTTGACGAGTCCTTGGAAAAAGCCTTCTTTGGAGGAGGCAACCCTAACAGCTCCGCACAGATGTGGATAACTTTGGAAATGGCAGAAGCCGAAACCAAGTTCCGACGGAGCTGTGCGCATGCGATCCGTTCCTGTAGGGTTAGATAGCGCGGGTTTTTCTCTCCAGACAACGCCTTTGCTCTCTCTCTTTCTCGTCTCTTTTCTTCTATTTTTTTTTGTTTTTGTTTTGCAACGTACTTATTTTTTCTTGCCTTGTACTCTGGCTGATTGCTAGCACAACTTCGGCAATGTTTTTTCGTAGCTAACAGCTTACCACACTTGGCACAAGGCTGTCGCGGCTTTCTTTGTCTTTTGTTTCTCATTGTCGTTGATTTTCTTTCTTTTCTTTTCTGTAAAATGATTTGTTGTTCGTTTTCGTACTGAGAACCTGAAGAATTTCTGCACTAGACGTTACATCTTTTTCGTCGACTTTCCTTTTTTGTACCCGATCACTTCAGATCAACATTGAATTTCATCAGCCAATCAGCGTCATTGCTCCGCTTTACCCCCCCCAGCGCTCCCTCCCTCGAAAGAACGAAAACAGGGCGTCGGGTCGTCCAACTGTTGGTCCCTTTTTCTTTTCTTTTGAGTTTACGAAAAAAAAAAAAACGCCCCACACACTATGTCAGGCTCAGAGGAGGAGCAGCTGCTTTGCAACAAGAAAGAAAAACAAGGAGAGCAGCTGGAGCAATCCCAGCAGCAGTTTTTCAAAGTGGACTTGCACACCCACATATTACCCAAAGACTTGCCAGACCTTAGCAGCAAGTATGGCTATGGTGGCTTTATAAGCCTGGAACACCACAAGCCTTGCTGTGCCAGGATGATGCAAGATGGAAAGTTTTTCAGGGAAATACAAGACAACTGTTGGTCCCCTGAGAGGCGAATAGCAGAGGCAGACCAGCATGGGGTTGACCTCCAGGTTTTGATGACCTTTTCTTACCAAGATATACTCTCTTCTTACTTTCACTCCTTCCTTTCGTTTTCTCGTCTTCTCTGCACAGGTGCTCTCCACAGTGCCTGTCATGTTTAGCTACTGGGCTAAGCCAGAACATGCCCTTGACCTTTCTCGCTACCTCAACGACAATATTGCCCAGACCGTTTCGGAAAACCCAAAACGATTTGTTGGTAGAGTTCTCTTCCTCTCTTGGTCGTTTTCTTCCCTTCGTCGTCCCCTCTCTGCTCTTCATCGTTCTCTTCGTCGTTCTCTTCTCTTCTCTTTGTCGTTCTCTTTATCGTTCTCTTCTCTTCATCGTTCTCTTCTCTTCTCTTCATCGTTCTCTTCTCTTCATCGTTCTCTTCATCGTTCTCTTCATCGTTCTCTTCTCTTCTCTTACCATTGTCTTCAATGTATCAAGGCTTGGGGACACTTCCAATGCAAGCTCCAGATCTGGCTGTGAAAGAACTGAGGAGATGTGTGCAAGACCTAGGCTTGGCTGGCGTTCAGATAGGCTCCCATGTTAACGACTGGAATCTCAGCGCTTCCGAATTGTTTCCTGTCTTTGAAGAGGCGGAGCGACTTGGGGCCTGTATCTTTGTGCATCCTTGGGGTTTGTGTTCGATGAGAGAGCAGGGAGCAGAGAGCAGAGAGCAGAGAGGAGAGGGAGAGGAAGGAGAGACGAGAGGAGAAAGAGAAAGAGAAAGAGAAAGAGAAAGAAGAATGAGCAGCGGGTCGTTTAATGTCTGTCTTGACTAATTGTAATCATAGATATGATGGGAAAGCCCAAGATGGAGAAATATTGGCTTCCTTGGTTTGTATTTGACTCGTCTCGAACTTGCTTATTGTCCAATACCATATTAACTCGATGATGATGATACAGGTTAGTTGGTATGCCAGCCGAGTCTTCCCTTGCAATCTGTTCCATGATATTCGGAGGAGTATTTGAACGACTACCAAATCTGCGGGTGGCGTTTGCACATGGGGGAGGCGCTTTCCCAGGCACCATTGGCCGAATAGAACACGGCTTTCGCTGCCGTCCCGACCTCTGTGCTGTTGATAACGACAAAAATCCTCGCTCTTACCTTGGCAAGTTTTGGGTAGACTCTCTGGTGCATGACCCTGACTGCCTCCAGTACCTTGTTAAGCTGATGGGTGAGGATAAGGTCGCCCTCGGCAGTGATTATCCTTTCCCACGTAAGCCTCACTTTATCTTACTGTGATTGCTGTGTGTAACCCACGTTTATCTTACGGGTCATTCACATGCAGTGGGCGAGCAAGAACCCGGGCGCCTCATTGAGTCGGTACCCACCTTCAGTACTGCCACAAAGCAGAAACTCTTGGCTGACAACGCGTTTGCTTTCCTTGGTCTCAACAAGGATAAGTTTATGGCGCAGGAGTGAGCGTCAACCTCCCCCCCCCCCCTCCTCTCTCTCTCTCCCTAAAGTTCTTCTTGAATGTCTTCGCTGTAATGTTTCCATCGAACATTGATTACGCTTTTTTCATAATTGAGTGAAAAGTAGCATGATTAGTGGCGTAATGAATGATATCTCAGGGAAAGGGAGGATGGAAGCTTGTCGTTCTGCAGAAAAAACATACAACGAAAAAACCAAATATTTACCAAACACAAAATTTACTGCCAAATTTTGGATCTTTCCCTGCTCATCCCCTTCCATTGGAATTTGTCATGAGTCGCCACCAGGGAGGTTTGTGCCAAGCCAGGAACCCCTGTTTAATCTTAGAACAAGGCATAACCAAAACAAGGATAGTGAATAAGTTGCCATGAGGCGAGGTATTGCTGCCAGAGAGACCAAGAGAGATCTTTGCCCACGATTTCCAGTTGCAGTTCTGTCAACTCTCTCTCTGCAGGGCTTCCTTTAGCGCAGCCTTCCTCACTCAAAGCTTTCTTGATGGCGATTAGGGCATCTCCTGGGCTTCCTTTCGCTCTGAGATAGCGGACGTAAAGGGTTACATATACAGGATTTTCCTCCACGTTGGTCCAACCCATCAGGTCCTTTGCAATGACCTCCAGAAATTCCATCTTTGCTGCTTTCTCCTCCTCCTTGGCGAGGTTAAGGAGTTGCAGCATAGCATCTAAGAGGTGGCTCAATACAGCAAGAAAATAATCCTTTTGCCCCTCCATGGCTGCTTTCTTTTGTTTCGTGGCAGCTACCAAAGCCTCATTCTTAGTACCCAGTTGAGCAGCAACATAATACATCGCCAATGCAGAGCGATCGATAATAGCCAGGGCCTCTTTCGCTACCGCAACCTTCCTCTCTGTTGTTGTGGAGTGTAATAAAATTAGTTTTGGTGATGTTGATGGTACTATTGGTGTGAGTATAAATACCTAACAACATGATGACTTCCACGTCTTTTGCTTTATTCTCCGCGATCTCGAAGTCCAGGCTCTGAAGCTGAAAAGAATATAGGGCATTGGCGCTCAGCGTTGGACTAGTCACCTCCAACAGACGCTTGCACTCTGCAACTTTCTTCTGTTTGAGCAACCCTTTTAGGTACTCCACTTTCTTTGCTGCTAGAAAGGCTTCCAAATTGTCCTGTTCCTCTCCTCCATTACTTCCATCTGTAGTATCTTCTCTGCTGGGTGATGATGCGTCGAGAATTGGTGGAATGAGGTACGTGAAGCGGAGCCCCTCCAAGGTTGTACCCGCTCCCTCCCCGTTGCTTTTCGAGTAAAGCGAAAGTGTGCCATGGAGAGAGTCTCCAAATACGACTGCTTTGGGCAGCTCTCCGGCATTAGCTTGTGCTACGTAGAATACACTGTTTTGTCCACGACGAACACAAACACCTTTGGTTGGGAACTTTGTGCCGCCAAGAAGCGCATTTTCCAATGTTGAGTACACGTTCAAAGTAATATCTTTGCTTAGTTTTTGATCTATGATAAGATTTAGCTTTTGGAGGTTTTCCAATAAGTCTTTTCTGTCGTGTCTTATCTGATTTGTAATAGACGTTAAAGAGGGGGAGAGACTGAGAGAAAACGAGAGAGAGAGAGAGAGAGAAGAAAGAGAAAAGAAAGGAGAGGGAAGGAGACCTGGAAGCGAATAACGTAGTCGCCTTTAGGCAACTTTTTGTACTCGGGCCTAAAGTCGCCAGATGCCATCAGCTGCTTGTTGCTGTCGAAGATCATCCAAAACTGTGACTCATAGGGAGAGTCATAGAGAAGGGTACGAAGCACAGGAGCCTTTGGGCAAACCTCGGCTCCCGTTGTCAGCTTGAAGTTGTATGAGAGAATCATTTCATAAATGGCACTGCCATTTGGTAGCGTGTCCCTTTGAATATCTGGCAGCAACCGGATGAAATGAGAAGAGGGCAGTACTGGATGCTGCCACGTGTTTAGCACAACAGAAGGAGACAAAACCTCCCTATGAAGGCATGAGCGTACGTCCACCCTCATAATCTTCTCTTTGCCGTCAAAAACGGCTTGTTGTAAATCTGTGAGGGGACTACAGGCAGATAGCGATGAAGACAAGCCGTAAAACTCCACCTGTAATGGTGATAAAATTATTAAGGGTACGAGAGAGAGAAAGAGGAGAGATCACTACCATAAGGTCAACTACTGTATCTCCAAGCGAGGACCAAAATTGGGCTAGGCATAGCTCTAAGGTGATTCCACTCACGATTTTGAAAGTTACAACCTGTTCATCAATTATAGGACCGTGGCACCACAAGTACTTTTCTGTTTCTGTATGACAGAACGCCTTCTCAGGCAGCAATTGTAACGCATGCAACACCAGCAGCCGCTTCGTATCGATATTTCTTGTTCGAATCTTAACCTTTGCGTGTGTAGCTCCTGGGTAATGCGATACGTTTAGTGCCAGTAACGCAGTAAGAAAACAAGGCAGAGACGGATAGAATAACAAGAACAAGAAAGAACAAGAAGACATTGAATAAAAAATGTACCCATGGGCACTGAAACAAATTTGCGAAAGATGAATCCAGAAGAAAACTTGAGGTTATGTAGGTGTAGCGCAAAACCCTCACTCTCATCCTCAGTTTCTTCAGTATTGTAGGCCTGCAACTCGCCTTCATCAACTGGCTCCTTGGTAAAGGTAGAGGAAGTTTTGATAGCTTGCTTGGAATAAGGGATCTGAAGAGGAGGGATAACTGTGATTGGAAAACGGAAAACTGGACCTGCTGCTAGCAACGCAACGTCAAAGGCTTGGACCTCTGCAAAGTGGGCTTCACCCTTGGGAAGGCCAGTGTAGTCTACAACAACGTCAAAGCGCTTCTCTCCGTTGCTGAGCTGAATATGAGAGGGGCCTGAAAGCCAGTGCTGCGTGTAGCGTAACTCCAGACGTTGGTCGAAGGCGAGGCGTGCCCTATTGGTGGCCTGCCAATCATGCTTGTGCGGCCACACCACTTGCACTCGTATCTTGCCTTCATAGAAGCCCCTCGTTTCCTCCAATCCTCTCAAGTAGAGGCCGCGGCTGTTGTCCCGAAGAGGTAGATCCACTTCATAGTAGAAAGATGTGGCAAGACTGTCTCCTAACAAAGTTGGATAACGAGCCAACCACTCATACGATGATAGCACTTGTATCAGGCCTTGTCCCAAAGCGAACCTGTCGCCTCCTTCGATAGGCTTGGCTGTGTTTTCCAGCGCCTTGTAGATAAGGTATGGCGTGTAGAACGTACCTTCCGCTTTCAGTGCGGATAAGATGAGGGCTACTCCTCCGCAGCAATTTGGTGATGACATCGATGTTCCATTCATCAACTGGTTCCGCTTCAGAGTAAAGCTGGGCACTGGGCTGACCGCTCCTTTAAAATTTTGTCAGTATCTATCTGAGAGAGAGAGAGAGAGAGAGAGAGAAAGAAAGAAGATACCGCCAGGAGCAGAAATATTGACTCCCATAAAACCATCAGGAGTGGGTCCACGCGAGGACCACGTATACATTTGCTCAGACACATCTTCTCTCATTGAATAGAGAGCGCCCATCATAGAGGGATGTACAAAGGCTCCAACGCCCAATATAGCGGAGGCAGTGCCGCCCGGCGCTCCTAGTGTAGATAAAGCTGGACCATTGTTGCCTGCACTGCTGATAAATAAAACATTATGCTCATTGACTAGCTGGGTGGCAATCTCAATGAATCTGCCTCCATTAGGTACTGACGTTGCCTCACCGAAGCTCATGTTTATGATGTCACATTTGCTGCGAAGAGCTGCGCTCAACCCTCGTATCATGGCTGTACCAGTTTCCATGGCCGCTACATATTCATATAACATTGATTTCATTCATTGTCAAAGGGTTAGCGAACAAAGAAGGGGGAGAGAGAGAGAGAGAGAAGAGAGGAGAGAGAGAGAGAGAGAGAGAGCAAACATACCCAACCGGTTATCTCCTATTTGTAAAGATACAATTTTTGCAGATGGCGCAATGCCGTTTAATTCGGGGTTGTCGGGATAGTAAGCACCAACTATGCCTGCCACATGGGTACCATGCGATCCAGATACAACCACTATCGACAATACATTTCCTTCTTCATAAATATTGACAGCATAGTTCATCGATGCCTTCTCATTCAATTGTTAGCGAAGGAGAGAGAAGAGAAGAGAAGAGAACGATGAAGAGAAGAGAAGGGAAAGATGAAGAGAAGGGAAGAGAAGAGAACCTGAGCGCCAAAGTTGGAGAGCTGATGCTCAATGTAATAATCAGTGAGGACGTCAGCCTGTAACACAATAAACCGTTTAACATGAACAAATGACCAAGAAAGAGGCAATCAGCATGGGAGGAGGACAATGATGAAAGCAGTATTTGGCAAAATATAAGACCTGAGAAAGATCGCCATCTTGGCGAACATCAACGGCAGCCCGCCAATGGGTACCATCGTGGAATACAATGCAGTCATAAATCGGTCCAGGGTCATCGTAGCTCTTCCACAGCTCGTTGAGAGCTTGTATCCGAGCCTCCAGCTCCTTCTTCATCTGTTTCCTGTCCGGTTCACTCACCGGTGAATTACTGGGCTGAAGTTGCCCCTTGGACTTTTCGTTGGTTAGATGCGCGGCTACCAAAGCGGAGGGGGCAGAACGATCGCAGGCCTCAATCTGTCGCTGCAGGTTGGCTACCAGCTGTTTATGCTGTTTTTCAAACTCGTCCTTGCGTTCCTTCTTGAGGCGAGAGACCAACCCCTCAGGAAATAGTTCGTAGGCACGCTTCATGCCCACTCTGAACTGGCCTGTTGGGTTATGCCATGCACTGTCCTCCACTGGTACCTTTAGCCGCCTTCCTGACAATCCCTTTTTCATTGTTAACACTTAAAAGAACTCTTGTAAACATACACATACGCATACGCACGCACATACACATACACATACACACCAGAAGGACTCCTTCTTGCACATAACGGACAGTGCTAGTGTTTACATCGCCGGCACCAGTGCAGTCCACCATATCTATGACCTTTGTACTTCCATCTGGACAGCGCTTTGTTTAAACCCCAAAAAAATAAATGTCCGACAGGATGTGTTTGTGAGTGAGAGTGAGAGTGAGAGAGAGAGAGAGAGAGAGAGAGAAACGGTTTTGTTGTTGCATAAAATAATGAGAGAGAGAGGAGTGAGGGGAGGCGCACTCTGAGGCCCTCAGCTCCAGCGTCAACACCAGTGTCAAAAATGCCAACAACAACGTCCTTGCCATCATAGGCTGGGTACTTGCTCAAAAACGCCCCCACCTGCGTCTCTCGCTTTGGTAGCAAACCATGCAGTGGAAAACCGGGAGAGGACTCTCCGCCTTTGCCAGCAGTCACAGAAAAAGCGGTAGCAGTATCCTCCATCTTCCTCAGTTCCTCCTAAGGCGGCGCAAAGATCATAAGATCTAAGGACAACGAAAAAAGAAATCACGACATTAGTCTTTTGGGCCAATGAGCATGTTTCCCGCCAAAACAACCCTTCCTTCTCCCACGTCTCTGAAGGCAAAGTGGTAGGGTGGGTTGTGGGGTGGGGTGAATGGAATGGATGCTCATGCTGCTGCCGCCGCCAATAAACTTTTGGTACTCGTCAGTCGCCTTGACATTTTTCTGCTACTCGTTTTCTTTTCTTCTCTTCTCTTCTCTTCTTTTCTTTTCTTTCTTTTCAAAAGTAAACACACAGACACACACATCCACGCAGCTCCACGCACCACCGTATTTCTCATTGCTACGCTTCTACTACACAAGGAGGAAACCAGCGGAAGGAGGCAGAGGTGGAAACCGAAGCGGTTCAGCCGCAGGCAGGGGCACTGCTCCGATTGAAAAGGTAGCGTTCTTTTTTCTCTGCTCGCTCACTACATTTTTTGATGATGGAAAAAAAAATTTGTTACCAACCACTCACTAATGATTTCTTTTGTTTAAAAAAGAACAGCATCACGAACCTCTGTGCGCCTCTTCCACAACGCTGCTGGAAGCTGGCCTGAATGGCAAGTTGCCCACAGTGCGGAAAAAAGTTTGCTACCTCTCACGGGTTGGCCATCCACTTCGGTCGGGTCCACAAGGAAGGGGGTCGCGCCACTACTTCTGCTACTTCCACTGCTACTCGGAAAAGAAGAGCGGAAAACGCCCCAGCGGCACCTCAGGCAAGGGCACAGAAGCGTGGAAGGCCGCAGGCTGCACCCGCCCAGCCCTTTTGGAACCAGTTTTCCAGCTTAATCGGGAGAAGATTAATACGCCCAGAAGCCTTGTGCTTGGAAGAACCCTTTGCCTGTGGTTCAGGATGGTTCACCGCCTGCAAGCACATTCCTAACGGAGAAAAGGTGTTGGAGGAGGAGGAGGAGAAGAAGGAGAAGGAGAAGAAGGAGGAAGAGGAAGAGGAGAAGGAGAAGGAGAAGGAAGAAGAGGAGAAAAACCAGAAAGGCTTGTTAGGCCTCATCGAGGGACTCGTTCCGTCTCGCCCAGCCGTACAGCTCACCAAAAAAGGCAAGAACGGAGAGGAGAAACCGGTAGTGGGGCGATTGGAGAAGATCCGCCTTTATCCGCGCTCGGAACAAAAGAAGACGCTGGCCAAGTGGTTCGGCACAGTACGATGGACCTACAACAAGGCCGTGGAGTTCCATCGTGAACATCAAGGAATGCCTCTTAAGGAGATGAAGGAACAAGTCAGGGAGAAATTCCTGAATAACGGCAATTTCAACGGAGAGGACAAGAGCCTTGCGTGGGTGTTGGAAACTCCTCGATACATTCGCAGTGACGCCGTCGATGATTTCTTCAACGGCGTGAAAACCAGCTTGGCGGCGGGCAGGACTGGATTCAAGATGAAGTTCCGTGGTCGGAAGGACAAGAGCCAGTCTCTCAGCATCCAAGCCAGGGAGTGGAACCACAGCAAGTCCATCCGCCAACTCTTCTTCGGGGAGCCTCAGCCTTTGAAGCTCATGGGTGAGAGCCAAGCCCGTGAGCACCGAAGGAGAGAGGCAGGCATCATCGCCTTGGATCCAGGAGTGCGCACATTCATGACCACCTACAACGGCTGCGGGGAGGTCACCGAGTGGGGCAAAGCGGACATCAACGAGATAGGCAAGCTGTGCCACCGCCTGGACCGCATGCAGAGTAAGGGCACCAAGGGCAACCACAGGCAACGGCGCCGTCTCCGAAGGGCCGCTGCTCGGCTTCGCCAGAGGATCCGCAACCTGGTGGATGACCTCCACAAGAAGCTCGTGTCTTGGTTGGTCAGGAACTTCTCCCTCATCCTTCTGCCAGAGTTCAGGAGCCAGCAGATGGTGCGGCGAGGCCACCGCCGCATTGGCTCACGAACGGCCAGAGCCATGCTCACCTGGTCCCACTATCGCTTCAGGCAGAGGCTCCTCAACAAGGCCCAGCAATTTCCGTCCTGTACGGTCTGCCTCTGCGATGAGGAATACACCTCCAAGACCTGCGGCAAGTGCGGCCAAGTCCACCACCAGTTGGGGGGAAACAAGACCTTTCGGTGCCCCCAACCCGAGTGTGGCTACCAGGCCGATCGAGATGCCAACGCCGCCCGAAACATCTTGATCCGCTTTTTCACTTTACAAGCACTTACCACCTCCTCCTCCTCTGTGAGGGGGCGGTAGGCGGTAAGGTTGCTTTGGTGCCGGCACCGTTGCTTATAGCGAGTCGTAAGACTGTAGCCCCGCCATCATTGCTATTGGCCCAAATGCTTTGATTTACTATTGGCTTAGTAATAGGAATTTCATTAGTTCGAAATTATTCCTCGAATAAATTGATTAGGGTTACCACAGGCAGCTATTCCTTTTTCTTTTCGCTCAACAAACTACACGAACAAACAAACAAACAACAGTGTTCCAAACAAACCACCATGCCCCGACAACGACGCCCACAAGTTTTGTGTAAGAACTGCAAAAAACGTTTCACGCCACACTACAAAGGTTGGTGCTACACTTGCTTATCCAACCAAAAGGAATTCAATGGGCGCAAGCGCTGCTATGCTGCCAGGAAGCGCAACGAAGAACGTCAACGACGGCTACTGGAACAACAGCAACAGATGGCAGCGGAGACTATGGAGCATGTTGCACATGAGCAAGAGCCTGAGTTGGAAGAGGAGCAGCCGCCTTCCATGGAGGTTCCTTCAAGCCCACCGGAGCAGCCCTCTCGCCGCCACTCTCGAGCCAACCGCAAGGCCTTCCCAGACAATGAGCGTGCCTGCTTTGCAATGCTACGAGCTCAATGCTTGACCAGCGCAGAGGCTGGCGCCAAAGCTTACAAAGCGGTCCTTGCTTGCCATGGCATTTCTGTTCGTCAACCTTCTGCGGATACCATCCACTGAGCTACTGTGGAGGGTGGGATCTTGGCCGACTATGCTATGATTCGTCTGTTGGTAGAGTCCAAAGACCTCTGGGTAGGCATTGATGAGTCTTCCAAAGTGAATGGCCGGTCTTTTGTGGAGATTGAATTTGCTGGCTCTCACCCTAAGCTTGGCTTTGTTCTCTACCCTGCTGCTGTTATAGAGGTTATTTCTCACACTTCTGAAAACATGCTTGGCTACATTGAAAATACTTTAGCAGGTACTAAACGTCTCTCTTCCTGTTCGCCTCCTTTCTCTCTCTCTCTCTCTCTCTTGCTCTCTCTCTTTAATCTCTTTATCTCTCTGTCCTCTTTTTTTCTCTTTGTTTACTCTTGTTACTCTTTCATTAAAGAGCTAAACCAAAAGGGATTAGAACAAGGCCTTTCTGCTATTAAGCTTTGGGAATTCCGTTCCATAACATTTGATCCACACCAAAGCCTCCTTTCACACCGCTGCTGGTCAAAGGTTGCGATGATCACATTGCTGCCTTGATTCTTAATGAATTCCTCCGCCGTACAAACAAGCTTGCAACTGGGTGAGGTGCTGCTGACCTACTTCAAGCCAATGCGATGGAGGAGAATGAAGAACATGTGGCTGCTGCTGTCAACGAGAGCAATGGTGTTACCACGGCTTTGAAAAAGCTCTCTTGTTTGTTGCGTGGCCTTTGGAACGCTGATTGGATGGGCTTTGTGGAGCATGAAAAGGAACACAACCCTAACTTGGTCTCTCACAAGAGCAGGGCCATCCCAAAAGCCTCAAAGACACGCTATGCATCCTATGCTCTCATGGCACGCTTTGTGGAGGATCATGAAGAGCTTTTGCATTGTTTCCTTGAGAAAAAAGTGGGTGAGCATGCCTTCGCTGATGAAATCCAGACAGGATTGTTTGGCAACTCTCTTGCTGTGGCAATGCGCAAAGTTCTTGTTTGTGGCTTAAGGTATGCATATTTATTTATTTTTGTTTTTCCCTCGCTTGTGTTTTTCTTAGTTCTTATTTCATCTTTTTAAAAGCCAAGTGTTGTTGCCGTTGATGCACATCGGTAATCATCACCGAGAACTTCTTCCTTATCTTCATGACTTTCGGTTGCTGCAGCGCCATCTCTTGGCCTTGGCCTCCAATCCGTTGATGCTGCAACAGTGCTTTGCCTGTCCTGTGCAGAGCTATGCTTCGCCATTGCTGTCAAGCGAGGTTCTACCAACAATGGAAAACTTTGCTGCACAGTCTTGGACGGCTCCAGGAGATGACGGAGATCTGCAAGCGCTGCTGGCCAAGGAGTTCATCTCCAGCGCTCTGTTTATGCTCTACAAGCATGCGGGACAGTTCATGGAAATGAGAGAGGAAGAAGAGGAGGACGACTGGGAAACCTACAGCTTAACACCGAGTCAACTGGAGGCGGTATACGAGGCGGAGAAACAAAAGGAAACAGAAGAGGAGTTGCAGGAGAAAGAAGAACAGCAGGCGATGATGACGACGGATGCTGCTACAATGGACCCGCTGGCGGAGAACCTTGCCGCCTTTTGTCCTACTAATCGCTCTGGAGAAACCATCTTCAGCATGGTCAACCGCCTTTGGCGTGACAACCGCCTCATGAGAGCGCCCATCATGCAAGCAGTGGTGAAACTCCGCGCCCTTCCTGACCTCCCCGAGTTCGAGCTGCCAGCTTTATTCCAGCGCTTTGCGGCACGGTTCAAAACTCGCACTCAGGCCCGAAATTTGCTGGACGAAACGCCTTCCCGTGCTGAAATCACCCGAACTCGCTACGTAACTCTGCCGGCGGGATAAAGCGGATATCCGCGGATAACTTCTATATAAGGTAGTTATCCACAAAATCCGCTCGGATATCCGATCGCTATGCTTATCCGCCCGGATATCCGCCAGAGGGCGGATAATCCGCGTCCCGATAAGGAAAGCCAATAATAGCCATGGAGGAGAGGAGAGAAGAGAGGGGAGAGGACATGATCTTGGTGACATGGGAGTTTCTTCCTATTGGTCAGTTTCATGAATCCCCCTCAAGCCGATTTTAGTTTTCTATTTTAGTTTCTAAAATTTAAAATCAAAATCTTAAAAACAAGGCAGGAAAGTGGCACTAGAACAGAGGCCTTAGTCGAAAAGAGGAAGAAAGAGCGAGGTAGGGAGAGGAAAAAATGATGAGACCCAAAAGATTCTGTTGATGGTTCCCATGGTAAAGCGGCTCAATTGCTTTGATCGGTTACTGAAAGTTTCAAACCACCAATCAAAAATCAAAACAGAGGCTTTATCTTACCATAAAAAGGCCATTTCTGTTGTCTTTTTCTTTGTCTCTTCTCTAGCAGAGATCTTTCACGTCGACAAAAATTCATTGCTCCGCTTTATTCTTTTGGTTGCTTGTAAGACTTGACAATTGGTACCGTAGGTCCCTGTGCGCTTTTTCTTCGTATTTCTGATATTCGCACGCACTTTATTCACATTATTTCACCATCGCGTCACTTGCCTAACGACCATTTCTACTTGGTGCTTTTCACTTTCTCTGCATGTCAGTAAGAAGAGGTTTGTGATCACAGCAAAGAAAACCTTTTCAACTATTTGCTTATTCTCTTTTCATTCCCCTCTCTGTTCATCTTTCTGTCCCTCCTTGAATCAGGCGGAACCGAGTTCAACCAACAAGAACGACGCTGCGGCCAGTACCGTTCCAAAGCAGGTGATGAACCTCAACGGAGCAAAGCGCACAGGAAGTGGCTCTGCAGCGAACGTGATCTAGGCAGCAATGAGCAGCAACGTATCAAACTCATCTCCCCTTTCCCTTGTTATTTTTTTTAACTACAATAAAATTAAAATTTTTATTGCACCAATAATAATTTTCTGATAATTATCAACGATAATCAAACGGAGCAGCATGACGTCAGCAGTGGCTTCCCAAAAAGGAACTCATCATATTATTTTTCAAACCCGTATCATAAAGTTTTTCAAATAAAAACGGCGGATATCCGACCGAATATCCGCGGATATACGGTACGGATATATCCGCCGGATATCCGAAGCGGATATCCCGCCGGCAGAGAAGGTCGCTTGGAGCAACAAGAAAGCACGCGAGCACGGAACCAGCGCCGTCAACAAGATGATCACAGGGAGAAGCCCATTCGAGACTTCCTGCAGCAGCGCTATGGCTTTGTCCTGCCGTCTGGCAAGCGCCTCACTGTGAAGCACATGAAGGACCACATGCGGCGTGTGAAGGGTGACTATCCCCAGCTTCGACTTTGCCTTGGCAACCGGCGAGAGGAGACAGTGAACAACTTCCTGCAGTTCCTGGAACAGCTTGGCGGGCAGCAGCAGCAGCAGCAGCAGCAGCAGCAGCAACTCCTGCAGCCACCGAGGCGGCCTCAGCAGCAGCGACAGTAACTCCTACTGCTCTTCTTATGTATTGTTTCTCCTTCTCTGCAGGGTGACAGTGTGCCACAGCATCTGTTAGCACTTTGACCTTACATTAGACGTGAGTGGAGATGGCAACGCAAGACTGTCTAGTGGAGGGGGTGAGGAGAGGTTTATTCGTACGGGTGGGCGTCGACGCATTAAGTGGTGGTTGCGGTTTGGGTACTGTGCGCACGGACCTTTACTCAGCTCCCCACGCCCTCTCTTTACCCCTGAAGCTGGATGGTGGCGGGTTGTTGTCTTCTGCTTGCCCTTTTGTTTTGAGATGAGTGTGAAATGGCGCTGTTGTGGTACTCTGCATCCTTGTTGTCAGCCCAAAAAGCAGAACTGCAATGGAAAGGAGCCAAGACATGGGGTTCAAGAGCACGGAAGAGGCGCCGTGTTCTTGGGCTTCGCCTCTCTTGTCTTGTGCTTTCTTTCTGTGCAGGGAAGCTGAAGTGGTGGGCAGCAAAAAAAAAAGTAAAAATAAATAAAGAATTCATCCAAAATGGTGACCATGTCATAAGAGGAAAGAGAGAGACAGAGAGACAGCGAGACGGAGAGACAGGGAGAGGGAGAAATGGAAAAATGAGAAAGTGTGGAAGGAAGAGAAGAGAAGAGAAGAGAAGAGAGAATGTAGATAGAAATAAAGCAAAAAGTGTAGGTTAGGGCTAGACACAACTCTTTTAAAAAGGAAAGTGCGATGAAACGACGGGGTAGTGGACACAACGGTAGTCTGCGGGGCTACAAAGAAAACTGCTTATAGCGAGTCGTAAGACAAGCCGTGATTAGGCACGCCGGAGGTGGGTTATTTTTTGTGTCTGTTTTTTGTTTTCCTTTTACTAATTTTGCTTTATTTTATGAAGGAGCTAATTATCAAGGTACCAAAGCCGTGATTAGGCACGTCGGAGGTGGGTTATTTTTTGTGTCTGTTTTTTGTTTTCCTTTTACGCACAAATTGACCCCTCAAGTTGATCGATCGGAATATTTTACAGATCACCACGACTTTATGCAGATCACTGTCTAAGGCGGCGCCAAGATCAAGCCGATCAATGGGACAACGAAAAAGAAAGAAGGAGAATGTGAGAGAAAGAGAGAGAGAGAGGAAGAGGAAGAGGAAGAGAAATGTTGTTCAAGGAAGAGCAGAAGACTTACCACTAAGAAGAAGCTTACCAGTGACAAAGGAAGAAAGTTCACAACCTGAAAAGAGGAGGATAACAGAAAAGAAACTTATTTTTGTTTGCTTTAGGGGTTGTAGACAAAAAACTTTTCTTCTTTGCCTTCTTTACTTAGCTTTTCTTTTTAGTGGTAAGTTTAAGCAAAAAGAAGAGAAAGGAGAAAAAGGAGAAGGAGAAGAAGAAAGGCACTTATCACTAAAACACAGAAAGAATAAGAGAGAGAGAGATGAGAGAGAAAGAAAGAGAGAGAAAAAGAGAGAAAGAGGAGAGAGAATGAGAGAGAAAAGAGAATGAGAGAAAGAGAGAGGAGAGAATGAAAGAAAAAGAGAGAAAGAGAGGAGAGAATGAGAGAGAAAAGAGAATGAGAGAATGAGAGAGAATGAGAGAGAATGAGAGAGAGAGAGAGGAGAGAATGAGAGAAAAAGAGAGAAAGAGGAGAGAGAATGAGAGAGAGGAGAGAAGAAGAGAAAGAAGAAAGAGAGAGAGGAGGGAGAAAGAGAGAGAGGAGGGAGAAAGAGAGACAGGAGAGAAAGAGAGAGAGGAGAAAAGAAGAGAGAGAGGAGAGAAAGAGAGAGAGGAGAGAAGAAGAGAAAGAGGAGAGAGAATGAGAGAGAGGAGAGAAAAAGAGAAAGGAGAAAGAGAGAGAAAGGAGAGAGAGAGAAAAGGAGAAAGAGAGAGAGGAAAGAAGAAAAGAAAGAGGAAAAAAGAAAAGAAAGAGGAAAGAAGAAGAAAAAGAGGAGAGAGAATGAGAGAGAGGAGAGAAAAAGAGAAAGAAGAAAGAGAGAGAGGAGAAAGAGAGAGCGAGAGAGGAGAAAGAGAGAAGAGAGAAAGAAGAGAAAGGAGAAAGAGAGAGAGGAGAAAGAGAGAGAGGAGAGAAGAAGAGAAAGGAGAAAGAGAGAGAGAGAGAGAGAGAGAGAGAGGGAAGAGAGAGAGAGGGAGAGGGAGAGAGAGGGAAAGAGAGAGAGGAGAAAAAGAGAAAGAGGGAAGAAAGGAGAGAAAGAGAGAGGAGAGAAAGAGAGAAAGGAGAAAGAGAGAGAGAGAGGGAGGAGAAAAAGAGAAAGAGGGAAGAAAGGAGAGAAAGAGAGAGAAAGAGAGAAAGAGAGAAAGAGAGAAAGAGAGAGAAAGAGAGAGAGAAGGGTACCACACATGAGGGGCAGTTCTCAGCAGACTGTTGGGGACATCCCACCAGCAACACAGGTACCTTAGGCTCTCAGCAGCTGCCCTCCTTCATGTTAAACGCCTTAGCAAGGACCCACCCCGCCAGTCCTGTCAAGTCACCCCACACAAAAAAAAAAATTAGAATAATCAGCACCACTCTTCTCTCCAGTCCTCTTCCGCCAGCTCCTTTGCTTGTTCCTCACCTGCGAGGGGCTTCTGGTGAACAAGTCTTCTTGTGGGACTCCTCAAACTGACTAAACGGCAGTAACTTGTTGCACAGGCAACAACAGAGCAACGAACCAAAGGGTTCTCCGTCTTTGAATTTGCAACAAGTTTATGTGGTGTAGTGGTGTTTTACGCTTTCCCGGATGATGGTCTTTGGTTAGACTCCCAGTGTTGCTTATAAAATTTAATAAATAAGTTTAGCGTCCAATTTATGTGAATAACTTACTGTTGACAAGAGTTGCAGGTAATGTGAACAAATTGATCAAGGTGTGATAACGCAGCCGGTGGGGAGCAAGAGAGCGCAACCAAAGCGAAGAGTAAAGGAGAGCAGAGAAGAGCAGGTAGAGGAGAGTAGAGAAGAGAGAGGATAGAAGAGAGAGGAGAGAGGATAGAAGAGAGAGGAGAGAGTACAGAAAAGTAGAGAGAGTAAAGGAGAGCAGAGAAGAGCAGGTAGAGGAGAGTAGAGAAGAGAGAGGATAGATAGAAGAGAGAGGAGAGAGGAAAGGAGAGTAGATAAAAGAGAAGAGAGGAGAGAGGACAGGAGGGAAAAATAATTTTTTTAAGGTGCACCTGCCTACATCTGCATACATCCGCATACATCTGCATTCGTATGCAGGGAGGTGCAGCCTTCGGATGTAAAACTTGACCTAATCAAAAATTTTAGATCATAATCACCCAGGATGCGACTCGAGGTGATAACCACCGTGGAAGCTGCGATAAACAGGATCCGGCCCATCCTTTTGGAAGTGCTTGAGGACAGATGGTGGCAAGGCAATCGTCGCCGACCAATCCCTTTGATGGACGAGGATGAAACGCTCTCCCAATACGCTCACATTGCCCTCCTCGTTGACTCTACCAGTGTGGAAGTCTTTCGTCCAAACAACTCTCTGTTTGAGGAAGGCAAACACTACTTTGATGGAAAGAATAGAATCTATGCGTTGAAGAAGGAAGTGGCGGTGATGGCCTCTCCTCCTCACTTTGCTCTGTTCTCCTTTCCTGGAGCACCTGGAGCCCGACATGACTACTCCATTCTCAAAGAGCACTACTCGGCCTACATCCCATACCTTACCAAAAGTGCCCAAGAGACTGCCATGATCCACCGTGTTGATGGTAATGAAACAAGCTGGAGTGCATTGTTTGACAAAGGTTATGTTGGCCCAGCTCAAGATACTCCTGGTTTTCGAAGAATAACTATCAAAAAACAATCTCAGGTGAGGACAGCAGCAGAACGTTTTCAAAACAGAGAGCTATCCCAACCTATCCTTTTGCAGACTATCGGCACTATACGCCTATCGAACCAAAGGCGGGACGGGGCTCGTACGAGCGGAGGTTCAGCAATGACCAACCCCAATTCCCTCTCCTCAATAATAAAAGCGGCCTGCCTGCCCTTGTCGTAATGAGCAGAACTGGAGGACGCTCCCCTAGAGCCAAGAGGGGGCAGGCCGTTGTCGATGATGTTCTTGGGGACCCCCTGCATGTCCTGCGCAAAAGAATATCCTTTTGCAGACTATCGGCACTATAATGCCGATAGGCCCTATTGGCATTTATCGTAAAAAACAATAAATATTTACTCAATTATTCAAATATTTTATTGCAATAATTTTGTAAAATATTGTTGGCAAGACGAGCGAAAGAACGGAGTACTGGGAAGAAGCATTTGGTACCGTAGAGACAGAGGGGCAAGCGAGCGAACCTATGGACGAAAGGGTCACCATGCAAGCCGGCAGTTATTTTGATTTTTTGAGGGAAGCAGTGGATCCTGTTCGCTTGGTGGAAGAAATCAAGGAAAAACTTGGTGACGAAAAAGAAAAGTTCGAGGACAGCAAGGCCTGGTTTGGAGAGCGGTTGGGATCAAACGTTGTTCAAATGTTGGAAGACGGGACCCTTGTGGAGCTAGAGCACCTTCGTTTGATGTATTTTTTGATGCTACACACGGGAAAACAACTGGAAGCTTTTTGTGGCACTCGTAGCCTCCCGCACAGCGGCAAAAAGGCGGTCAAAGCCTTTCGAATTCTTCAAAGTTTTTACTGCGGCTGGGAAGAGGACATCGAACCCCCTTTCAAAGATCTTGCTGATTTTCCATTTGATGGTCCAGGGACAGAAGGTCCGCCAGAAAGGTTCCGTGAGAACCTTGGCACTTCGTTTTCGTTGCTTGACCTGTTCCTCCAGTACATCACCTTGGACTTGCTAACCACGTGGATGAACTACACCAACCGTAAAGCAGAGATCTTGATTGGAACCAACGAGAAGCCAAGTTATTATAAGTACGGTGCGTGGCCTCCCATATACTTTGCGAGCTGGGTTCCAGTTGCTGTGGAAGACATGAAGAGGTGGTTGGCTGTGCTACTCGGCAAAAATTGCTTGGGAAAAGGCGTGTCACGTGATGAGTTCTGGTCCTCTGGTTCTTGGTTTTCTGTGGACTTTTCACGACTGAACAAGATCATGGGAAGAGACCGATGGAGCGCTATTTCTTCCTTCTTTTGTATCTACAATCTGGATGACGACACTCCTGGTACTCACACAACTCCCTACTGGAAAGTAGCAGAACTCTTTTCATGTTTTAACCAGCGTTGTAAGGCCAATTTTTCCCCTTCCCGTTTTCTATCACACGATGAACAGTGCGTCAAGAATGGACACCCTACAGGCTTGCGACATATCAAACTGCCAAAGAAATTCGTGACCGTTGGTGTGCGGATCGAAGCGGTCTCAACAACAACTGGCGTGTTACTTGGTTTCATGATCGATTTCCCTGGTACTACCCACTTTGATCAAACCATTGAGCTTATTCAGCAGCTGACTTACTCTGGCCATGTTCTCTTCATGGACCGACTGTACACATCCTTCAAGTTGGTGCAAGCAGCCAAAACCTACAACACCTACATCTGCAGAACGTGTTGTACTGATTGAGGCTTCCCAGTTGCTTTGGTGAGAGAGGATTTAGAGCCTGGACAGTGGATGTCACTGCACAACCATGGTGTTAATGCTTTTGCTTGGAAGGCCTCTTCTCTGGTTCAATTCTTGTCTTCATACCACAAACCTGTTGCAAGCATTGTTCTTCGACGAGTCAAAGGACATGCTGGACGAATTGAACAGATGTGTCCAACAGCTGCTGTAGACTTCAACCTTGGAATGGGCGGAAATGACTGTGGAGATATGCTACGCTCACGGATGACAGCCCACTGCAAATCAAAAAAGTGGTGGAAAGGTTTGTTCTCTCTGTCTTTGTCTTTCTCTGTCTCTGTCTCTCTGTCTCTCGGTCTCTTTGTGTCTCTGCCTCGCTGTCTCTCTGTCTCTGTCTCTGTCTCTGTCTCTCTCTCTCTCTCTCTCTCTCTCTGTCTCTGTCTCTGTCTCTGTCTCTTTCTCTTTGTCTCGCTCTTTGTTTCTTTCTCTGTCTCTCTCTTTGTCTCTTTCTCTTGTCTTTCTCTCTCTGTCTCTGTTTCTATCTCTGTATCTTTCTCTCTGTCTCTCTTTCTTTGTCTCTCTCTTGTCTTTCTCTCTGTCTCTGTTTTTATCTCTGTCTTTCTCTTTCTGTCTCTCTCTCTCTCTCTGTCTCTCTCTCTGTCTCTCTGTTTCTCTCTCTGTCTCTCTCTTTCTCTCTGTTTCTCTCTCTTGTCTCTCTCTCTCTGCCTCTCTCTCTTTGTCTCTTTCTCTGTTTCTATCTCTCTCTTGTCTCTCTCTCTCTGCCTCTCTCTCTCTTTGTCTCTTTCTCTGTTTCTATCTCTGTCTCTCTCTGTCTCTCTCTCCCTCTCTTCTTTGTCTCTTTCTCTGTTTCTCTCTCTCTTGTCTCTCTCTCTCTGCCTCTCTCTCTCTTTGTCTCTTTCTCTGTTTTTATCTCTGTCTCTCTCTCTCTCTATCTTTCTCTCTCTCTCTCTGTCTCTGGCTGTATCTCTCTCTCTATCTCTCTCTCTCTCTCTCTCTGTTTCTCTCTCTGTCTCTCTCTCTTGTCTCTCTCTCTTGTCTCTCTCTGTCTCTCTCTCTGCCTCTCTGTCTCTCTCTCTCTCTGTCTCTCTCTCTTTCTCTGCCTCTCTTTCTCTCTCTCTCCATGCTAAACAACAACCACCACAGGTTTGTTCTTTTATGTCATTGACCAAGCTATTATTTGTGTGTTTCGGATTTGGAACTTGATAGTACCAGAACATCGCTTCAAGATGCGACGTGCTATTGAAGAGTTGATCTGTTGTTTGGTGGATGATCCCAGCTTTTTTGCAGGCGAGCAACCACAACTTCCTAATGCATCTACCTTCACACTAACACCACCAACTAAAAAGCGCACCCGAATAAATGTTGACTGCCAACTACCAGAAGATCGCCTTAGCAAAAACTTCGCCCATTTGCCACAGTGTAGTGGAAAACCACAAAATTGTGTGGTGTGCTACCGCAAAGATCCAGCACGCAAGAACCCCACCTGCTCTCACTTCTTCTGCTCACATTGCAACATTACCCTCTGCATTAAGAAAGACAAAAACTGCTTCAAAGAGTACCACCAACCAAATGATCAATAAACGCAATATTTTCCGCAATTTTTATTGTCTACAAAAACCTATCGGCATTATAATGCTGATAGTCATGTCATAGTATTTTCATCTTTTTTGTGGACAGGGTGAAAAAGGATATATTTGGCTGCTTTTTTTCCTTTCCCTTATTTCCTCTTGTCGACAATTTTCCCCCTTTATATCCCATAATATAAGCGAAAGTACTCCCTTTTCTCCATTGCTGTTTGTCTCCAAGGGCCATGGTTTTGTATGGGTTTTTGTGGTGTTTGTTTTTTGTCTTTTATTTCACTTCCTTGTCCTTTAAGTCGTAATTTTGGGCTACCCCCCACTCCAAATTCGACATGGCTGGTCGATAGAAGAGAAAGCGTTGCCCTCTTTTCCCTGTCAAACAACCATTCCAGGACCCAAAAACATTCCACCTGACGCTGCAAAAACACGCAAGGGTATCTTTATGCTTTTCTTCTCAGATTTTCTTGAGCAGCGCATTCTTCCCCACTCTCAAGAAACCCCTTGGGTAGCCCAAAATTACGACCTATCATCGGAAATTAAATTATCAATGATGAAGCTGAGGGTCCAACATGAGGAGTCTAGAGATAAGATTAGTCTTTTCTGTTAAATCGACTAATTTTAATACGGATTGCGCACGAAGACATTGGTTGCCTTTTCGGTTGCAAGCAGGAGCACTACCGGCAAAAGAAGAAAGAAGGGCATGATGGCGGCAGAGAAGAGCAAGGAGGAGGCGCCCGGTCTCTTGGGCATCATCGGCGGAACCAGCCTTCTGCAAAGCAGCTACTTTGCGGCGCTGGAGCGGCGGACCATCGCCACGGACCACGGCGAGGCTGTCCTCCACTTTGGCAAGGGCTTCGTCTTTGTGCAGCGGCACCACGCCGACCCCTCCGACGAGTACCGGCCCCCTCACCTCATCAACTTTTGCGCCGTCGTCTCCGCCCTGCACAAGGTGGGCGTGCAGCGGGTCATCTCCTTTGGCAGCGTGGGCTCCCTCCACCAGGACCTGCAGGTGGGGACCCTGGTCCTGGCCGACGACTTCTTCTCCGCCTTCAACCCCCAGCTGAGCCTCTACACGGACGCCCGCAGCCACGTGGTGCCCACCATCGATGCCGACCTCCGCCAGACTATCCTTTCCCTCCTCACAAAGGACGCTCACTCCCTCCAGCTGCGTTTCTTGAGGGAGGAGGGCACCTACGTGCAGACCCAGGGACCACGCTTCGAGACCAAGGCCGAGATCAAGGTGCTGGCTGGCTACGGGCATGTGGTCGGCATGACGGCCGCCCATGAGGTTGCCCTCTGCTGCGAGCTCGGCATCCCCATCGCCCTGCTCACCATGGTTGATAACTATGCCAACGGCGTGGCCACCGTCCCGCTCACCGTCCAACAGTTCAAGGAGGGCGTGCTTGCCAACCAAAAGACCGTTGAGGCCGTGTTGGGCTGTCTTTTGGCTCACTTTGCCCCTGCTGCCATTGCTGCCGCTTCCTCCTCCTCCTCCTCTGAATAACAATATAACTTTTCTTGTTCTTCTTCTTCTTGTTGTTCTTGTTGTTCTTGTTCTTGTTCTTCTTCTTCTTGTTCTTGTTCTTCTTCTTCTTCTTCTTCTTCTTCTTCTTCTTCTTCTTCTTCTTCTTCTTGGTTGCTTTGCTTCTTGTGGTATGACTATATACTTCTTACTGCGTTTGTTTTTTGGTTTTTTTTTATTTGTTGGAGCTGTTCAAACGTTTCCTTACCACCAGTCCAGCATCCCCAATCCATCTTCTTTGCATGTCCCCTTTTTTAAGTGGTTGATGTTCGTTTGTTTCATCAGTAAACGGAAGAGGGAGAGAGAGACAGAGAGACAGAGGGAGAGAGAGACAGAGAGACAGAGGGAGAGAGAGAGCGAGAGAGCGAGAGAGCGAGAGAGAGAGAGCGAGAGAGCGAGAGAGCGAGAGCGAGAGAGCGAGAGAGCGAGAGAGAGAATGAGTACCAGAATGGCCATGGGAGGATAGGCGTGACTGTCAGAGGAAGAAGAAGAGGAGGAGGGCTCGTTTTTGTTGGCATTGGCATCAGGCATGATGTGGTCTGGCTTTTTGGGTTTGAAGGTTTGCTTGCGTGGCGTTTCGTTGAACTGAAGGGAGGTCACCCGGAATCGAAGCTCAAAGCCAGGGTCCATGAAGAACCTGTGCTGCTCCCCTGTCTCGGATTGGTACTCCCACACCCATAGTTTTTCTGCCTTGTCGCTGTTTCTTTGTTAGAGAGGGCACCAAGGAAGTAGAAGGAAGAAGAAAGGAGCAAGAAGAACGAGAACGAAACAAAGAAGAGAGAAGATAGAAGATGCAGAGGAGAATAACAAAACTAGAAAGACGGCTCTTGAAGTTCTTCCTTTGGAATAAACACATCCTCAAAAAAGCCAAGCGACACTGCAAGAAAACAAAAATAAACACTTTGCTGCAGCAAGAAGAAAAAAAGAACAAACAAACCAGTGATGCCATCGGGAGTACTGTGCCGTAGTTTGCCAACGATGACCTCTCCTCTGAACGGCCGGAAGACCACCATACGAAACGTTACTTTGGTGTGTGCGGAGCCATCGCCGGGATAGATGAAGCCGTCTCCTACTTTGACCACATCGTAGAGCGTGACGCCCAACCCAACTTTTGGGATCACCTGTATGCGTTTTTGATTCCTTTCTGGTCAATCTTACCTTTCTCTCATCGATTGCAAAACAAGAAAGCGGTGCCGAGCACGAGACAATGGAATCATGATTTAATTTACCTTGTCTCCATACTTTTTGTTTAGCTCCGTTTTTATGGCATCCAACTCGTAGGAAAACTTATGCGGCGGCACCTTGACCGTGTCCGACAACAGCACCAACACAAACATCCTTTTTCTTCTTCTTCTTTTTTCTCTCTTTCACTTTCTTCTTCTTCTCTCCTGTCTGCCACTCCCGCTCTCTTATCCTCGATCGCGTCCTCGCTCATGTCTTCTCTCTTTACCTCGAGTCATCTCTCCTATCCTCGATCCGATCCTTGCTCATGTCTTCTCTCCTGTCCTCTAATTCTCTCTCTTATCTTCGATCATGTCCTTGCTCCTATCCACTCTCCTTTCCAGGTACCTTGCTGACGTGGCGTCGTTCCCCAAAAAAGAAATTCAAAAAAGAAAAAGAAGAAAAGAAAAGAATAAAAAACAAAAGATCATCCTTGGAGGGCGAGGAAGAGAGGAAGGAAAAAAAAATAACGAGCAGATGGCCACGTTTGACGAGCTAAGAAAGGAGGCACGCAAGCTGGAGACCACGTTGGACCTCAAGCTTGTGTCCTACTCCAAATTTGGGGCCAACTTTGCGCACTCGAGCCTCCTGAGGGAAGGCAGCTCTGACACGGTCTCCTTGCTGAAGAACAGCGAGCATGTGGCCAATTCTATGGCTCTCGAGGTTGAGCAGCTACTTTCCAAGGTTTTCCTCTCTCGTTCTCCCTCCTTTAGCCTGTTTTTTTTAAAAATATTTGAAGTTCACTTCTGACTCTGTGAAAAAATGAAAAAGCTGTCTGAACTGAACGAAGAGATGGGGCGTTGCGCCACTGCTATCAATTATCCTCACCACCTACAACACCACAGACAAAAGTTGCATGAATACTCACAGGAGTTTAACAAGACTAGGGTATTCTACCTGCCTGCTCCCTCTTGTTATGCTCTTCCTCTGTTTTCTTCTCTGCTGTTTTTTTTTACTTTCTGCTTCGATGTCTTTTTTGTTGGCTTGCTTTCTCTTTGTCCCTCTCCTTCTCTCTCTCTCTCTCTCTCTTTGCTTTGTCTCTTCTATTTCATGTCTCTGCTCTTGGCTAGCTTCTCCATTGTTTAACTCAAGGTGATCCTTTTTTTTTTGGCTTTTGCAGTCAAACATTTTGGCCACGCGAGAACATGCCGAACTGTTGATATCTGTACAGCAAGACATCACGTACGGCTTATCCCTTGCCTTATCGTCCTGCTCGTTTGCTTTGTGGTGTTTGCCTTTGCTTCTGTCTAAACCTCTTTTAGCAATATCAAAAACTCGGGCTTCAGTTCGCGGACAGACAGCCTTCTTCGTGAACGTAGTTCTATTCATGGTTCCGATCATGTATTAGACCTTCTTACTGGGTTTGTTACTCGCTCTCTTTCGCTCTCTCTCTCTCTCTCCTCTCTCTCTCTCTCTCGCGTTTATTGTTGTCTCTCCCGTTAAACCAACCACAACAACAGACAAGCGCAGGATGTGCGAGAGGCTGTTGCCTCACAAAGAAACTTTTTGAGAGGAACCATCTCTAAATTATCAATAGTGGGAGGTACTTTATCTTTTCCTCTGCGCTTCATTTCGTTCGCTCACCAACACTTGCTTTATCGAACAAAAAAGGGAAGCTACCGGGCATAAGCAGTTTAATAGGCACTATCAGGAAAAAGAAGTCGAGAGACTGCCTCATTCTAAGCCTCTTCATCGCATTTTGTATCTGTTTCATACTATTCTATTGGCTACGAAACTAATCCCTTTTGATCTCCATAAAATTCATTTTATTTATTCATCACTAAGGCGTATCTTCGCTTTTTCGTTTCTTTTCGCTGCTTTACTGAGGGCCACGGGGTGGCTGCTGCTGAAACTGTTGTTGAGCGCCAAGCTGCTGGGGCTGAACCAGCTGTTGCAGTTGTTGCAACAGTTGTTGTGTCTGTTGCGGATTAACAGCTGGCGGTTGTAGTTGAGGAGGTGGCACGGGGGTGAATGCTGCTCCTTGTTGTTGTTGTTGCAAAGCGGCCAACTGAGAGAGAGCAACCACTGCTGGATTTTGTGGTGGCTGGTTGTAGACTGCTGTTTGTTGTTGGTATTGTTGTTGATGAGTATAGCCATATGAAGATGAAGATCCACCATAGTTGTTATAAGGTTGCTGCTGCTGGTGCTGCTGAGGATAGGAAGAAGATGAGCGATCATTGTTGTAGTCCCGATAGCCTCCTCTTCCTCCACGACCTCCTTGCTGATAATGGTGATCACGGTCATCTCGTGGTTGTCTTCTATCGTAGCTTCTTCGTTCATCCCTGTAATCTCGGCTTCCGCCTCCACGATGGTGCCTGTCATCACGCCTTTCGCCATCATGGTGACGTGGTCGACGATCTTCGTAGTAATCATCTCTTCTGTCATGGCGACGGTTGCGGTCTCTGTCATCATCACGATGGTGGCTGCCACCTCTATACTGGCCTCCACTGCTTCCTCCATATTGACGACTTTCATAGGAAGGAGCGTTGCCCAATAGTCCTGGTTGTTGTGCCCCGCCACCATCATGACCACCGTAGCCTTGTTGTTGGTAAGGTGGATAATGTGGTCCGCCGCCATAGCCATGGGGTTGATAGTATGGACCACCACGGCCACGGCCACCGCCAGCATTCCATCCCCCTCTTCCTCCTCGCACAGAGTATGGAGAAGAAGGCAGATGATGGTTGAGCATGCGTCCTGCATGTTCGCGGTGAAGACGCGTCGTTCTTAAGCTTGAAAAGTCATCCTGAGAAAGAACAGGAGGCGGCGGTACGCAGCCAGAAAGCAGCTTCGAATCGAAGATGTGGCCCTCCGGAACGGGTGGCAAGTCGAAGATGGCTTTGTAGACCTGATTGTTGCGTGTGCCAGCCACATCAGGGATTGGACATACAACCTCTGCACCAATGGGCAGAGCATTCTCTACTCGGCGAATGGTGCCGTTGAAGCCATGCGTCAAGGATGGATCAAGAGTTACGCCTTCAGCCGGTGATGATTTGTCTTTCTCTTTGCTTGATCCTTCTTTTCCTTTTTCTTGTTCTTCCTCTTCTTGTTTCTCTTTGTCTTCGGGTGTTGTTTCAGAGCTTTGCCTTTCTTCGTAGAGGGAGGCAAATAACGGGGCAGCAGGATGAGAGCTATGAACATAGAGGAGATGGTTGCCCATTTGGTTTCTTGACTTTTCTTCTTCGGAGAAGGATCTTTCTATCACTTTCATAGCGCTTAAAAGGCGGTCCTCATCGATGAAGGGAAGAAGCGCCACCGCCTGCCAAGTATATCTTTTACCATTCATGTCCAAAGCAAAATCTTCTGGATAGAAATCAATGATGCTCGAGTCTGGATCACTCATTGCCTTTTGACATGCCGGCGGCAAACAATGGCCGCTTAAAAACAACAGAAAAAGTCAATTATGAACCCAAGATAAGGGGAGAGGTAGGGAATGGTGAGATTACCTGGCAGCAGGGAGTACACTCATGAGCTGCTCAAACGGCTTGAAAGGTGTACCCTGTTCCATGGACGGGGACTCAGTGCTAATGTACTGCATGTCTTCAGCAAAGGGAGAATAGTGGAATGGGTAGTACCAGCCCCAAGAACGGCAACCCTGGTAGTAGTACCGCAACACCCAAACCAGCCCCTCTGCGTAGGCCTCTGCTAAGGTTGTCTTAAACCCAACATCGTTCTCGTCCACGTTGAACTTTTGTCTGTAGTAGCGCTCCTTCCAGCCCGCTTCTCCCAAGCGTACATCATCGGGAGGTTCCGGCTCTGACTCGTCATCGTCACGAGCGGATAGTAGCCCTTCAGTTTTATCGCCCGTCTGCTTTCCTTTTTCTGCTTCTGCTTCTGTTTCTTCTGTTTCTTCTTTTGCTTCTCCTTCCACTTCATCATCCGGGCTAGCTTCTTCTGCTTCTGGGCCTTCCATAGTTTCTTCTGCTTTTTGCTCTACGCCTTCGGCATCTTCGTCGTCATCATTAGCCATGATGGAAGCTTTAAGTGCCTGGGCGGCGTCTTTGTTTGTTTTTTTAGGGCTTTTGGCGATCGCTCTGCCCGTCTCATCTAACCGCTGACGTTTCTGGTCTCTCTCCTCGTTGCGAGCGAGGTGTTGAGCCAGCTCCTCCGCTTGCCGTTTCCTTGCCATGCGCGCTCGCCTTCTGCCTTCTTTTCTTCTCTGCTCTCGTCTTCTTCTCTCAACAAGAATACTGTCTTCCATCTTCCCCACTTCATGCATCAGCTGTTTGACCCTCTTGAGGTCGACTTCTCCGTGTTTGGTCAAGTAGCCACCAAGAGAGGGCAGCATTTGCTTGTAGAGCGTGCAAAGGCGGTCAATAGCCTTCTCTCGAATCTCCAGTGTGGGTAGATGCGGCAAGAAATCGTTGCCCACAAAAAAGCAGAGAAACACAAAGTCATCAATCAGCCTCTCTAAGTCGTAGTCCTTGCTGTCTCCCCAAAGGCACTCACCAGGCGGCCGGAGGTCCACGTCCAGGTATTCCCTCAAGATTGGAATGTACACGAACTGAAAGGGCTGTCGCTTAAAGTCTTGCTCGTCGAACTCGCCTTGCTTCTCCCGTGCTTTACCTTTACACTCACTGGCCATGTGGCCTGGCTGTCCGCAGATGAAGCAGTTGTTCTGGTTGTTCTGCAAGATTACCTCTCTAAGGATGTAGAAGTGGGGCTCATGTGTGGCCAAAGACAACATTATCAAGTCAGCATCCAGCCCGTAAAGTACATGGCGAGTGTTGGGATCATAGCTGGGTTGCGCCCTTTGGTGCCGTATAAACTCCATAATCTTGTGCTCACCTTCTCCTGGCACGTTCGCATCCGACAATATCACTTTTACCTGTTATTTTTTTTTTTTTTTGGACAATCAGAAAAAGAGAAGTTAGAGAGATAAGAGAGAAACAAAGGCAAGCAACATACTCCTTTCCATCCAGGATCTGTGTTGAGGCGTTCCGTGATATAAAAGTCGAGTGACTCAGCCACTCGCGCCATGAACTTGGTTCCTGGTGTTATTACATTTGAATCAAACTACATTGAGAGAGAAGAGAAAGAGAGAGCGAGAGAGAGCCAGAGAAGAGAAAGAGAGCGAACGGGAGATTAGAACATTACTTGAAAATCATAAATATGTGAAAGGAGAAACGTACACGGTGCTCTTTTGGAGGTGGCGCCTCTCGGCCCATTTTCAACAGCTCTTGACGTATCTCTTCCTCCTTCTTGGCCTTTTCTTGACTCTCCTTGCTAGCTTTAAACCTTCTGCTACGTTGTTGGTTCATCTTTGCTCTTGGAGCCACTCCATCTAGAGCAAAACACAAAGACAGAAGTGTCAAAAAAGGACTCGCACATCAAAGAAAAAAAGGGACATAACAGAGAAATGTTGAAAAGCACATACCGATGGCCATGAACAAAACCTTTCGAGGCCTCACGATGGCAAAAAGGCGGTCAATGTACTCAAAGATGGCCTTCATGATTTCATCTTCATTTTCTGGTTGAGGCTGCAAAAAAGGAGAGAGAGAGAGAGAGAGAGAGAGAGAGAAAGGAAGAGAGGCGAGGGTATGGGAGAGAGAGAGAGAGAGAGAGAGAGAGAGAGAGAGAGATTTTGAATTAAATTCAAAAACGTTGTACAATTTAATCAAAAGATATCTTTTTTCACTGTTTAAAAAAACGAACCTTTCCTTCAGGATGAGCACAAGGGTGAATGATACCGTTCATGTCCAAGTAGAGATTATCAAACTCGAGGCCGTTGGGATTCGGTTTGGAAGTGTCCACAAAAACTTCCACGCCATCCACCTCCTCGTGTTCTTCCAACACATCCTTGAGGACGCGCGGATACTTTAGGCACAGCCAACGAAAGAAAGCAGGCACTCCCATGTTGCGTGGTGATTCTTCAAACCTTTCGTTTTCTGGTGGGTCAGAGGGCGGAAGGGGGGAGTTTGGATTCCTGCTTGCGGTCTTTCAACGGAACCTGCCCTATTTTTTTTCTCTTTCTTTTCTTTTTCTTTCCTTCTTCTTTCTTTCCTTTTTTCAACCGATTTTATCGAAATTCACCAATATTATCGATTTTTTAACCTAATTTGACAAATCAACTCGATAATTGCCAATCAGAGGGAGTGAGAGCAGGGAGAGAGAGAGAGAGAGAGAGAGAGAGAGAGAGAGCAGAGAGAAATGTTGTTTGGTTCTTGATAGGTTCTCTCCTTTTTGTTTTGCTTGGTTTTTTCCTGCACCGCATGTAAGTGTAAGTGTCTTTGGATTTGTTTCCGTGTGGCACATGGGATTTGAAAAAAAATGTGGGAGCAATGGAGGCACCAACGGCACTGAGATAGCAAGCAAAGGTGTACTATGTAGCTCCTCCTTTTGGAGTTCCTCTGCGGAAGTGCTCTTTCAGAAGGGAGACAAGAGGAGGAAAGAAAAAACTCCTTTCGCTATGAACCGCTTGTTCCCGCGCCCTCATACGAATTCTCACGAGGACGACAAGAGGAAAGAGGAAGAACCTCTCTCTCCTCATCCATCGCAAGGGTGGGCGTCTGGAAAGCTTTCACGTCAAAGAGATGAATCCCCCAAAAAAAAAAAGGAAGCACACCATTGACGCTAAAACCAGAATGAGCCATTCCAAAGCGTATTCCTTTGGGGTTTTTTTCTATTTATCACCACCTGTCACAAGACTTTAGCTTATGGGACTCCAATACTCTTCTCGCTCTCTCTCTCGCTCTCTCTCTCGCTCTCTCTCTTCTCTCTTACCGGCCAATTGCACAAAGAAAAACAGAGCTCATATGAACGATGGACAGAAGATGGGGCACAGAGAGAGATACAAACAAAAAAAAGGGGTAAGATAAATAAACAGGGAGGTCTTGAGTGAGCCTCGCCCAACAATCTTAAAAGCATTGTTAAGATAGGGTCCCCCATCAGATGGCTTGTAGGGAGCAACCTCCTTCCACATCAAAATAGGCAGTCAGTTCAAATGATCTCTCACAGCCTGGCTCAAACGTGCAAGGAATAATATAGTAGGGTGTGTCCTGTTGGCATTCGAAACTGCAATCCACTTTTGGCAAAATGGAATAAAAGCATTAGCAATGGGGTCTTTAAACGAACTCCTCTCTCATCTCTCACGAGGAGTTTCTTTCTTTTTTTTTAAAAAAAATTCTCTCTCTCCTTGGTATTGATACCTTCGCGGTCATTGCGGAAGGGATACGCCTTGGCGATGACATGCTTCTTGAGTACTTTTGCAAGTCTTTTTGTCTTGCCCTTTTCGTCTGCAGACAGAACATTCAGCACCTCACGCATTAAATTAATTTTTTAAAAAAACACAAGTCACTTACCGTTTCGTTTGCACACATAAAAGCCTATACTTTGCGAGTTGAGTTTATCTTGCGAAAGAAGAATGACAATTTTACGGGCAGAGTTGGCTGTCAGCAAATACTGAGGATTGTTGGAACATGTTGCATGATTTCTACAGCCACCAGCGGTGCTTCCTTTCCACTCGCCCTTTACCGAGACAGAGTACCACTTTTCTCTACAAGGAAAGAGGGCAACAGAACCAGATGGGTTGAAGCCGTGTTGACCAAAGATAGAAATGCTGAACTTGCCATATTCGTGAGGACGAAACGTTGCTGGTATGATTATATAGGGCATATCTCTTGGCTCCAATGTAACATCGCATATCACTGATGACAGTAAAAGTTAGGAGAGAAAAGAGCGAGAGAATAGAAAAAAGCATTACCATCTCTTGTATTCTGAAAAGTAGCCTTTGCGATTATATCAGCTGGCTCTAAGACTAGCTTTTTAATTCCTGGAGAACAACCAATATTAAAACAAAATATCCCTGCAATAAGCGGTAGAAGTACCTACCATCACTCAAAACCACATAAAACCCAATAGAACGCCTCTCCTGCTCATGTTGGGTCAGCCGTAGGGTCAATGCGCACTTTTCTTTTACTTCCAAGAAGAACTGAGGGTTGTCTCTCCAAGAAAGGTGGTTGACGCATCCTCCTGCTGTGTCACTTTCCCAAGCGCCCTGTTTTTTTCATTGTTAACAAGGGATCATCGAAGGAGTGTTCTTGTGGGAGGAGAAGCAAACAGAAGTAGAACTGTACCTTGATTGTAACAGACGGCAGTGAAGCCAGCTCCTCAATATATACATCGTTGTCGCTATACACTCTTATCTCAAACTTACCTTCATGCGCAGGATCAAACGTGCATGGCAAGATTACGTAACGAGCCTCAGGTTGCAGAACAGCGTCAAGGTGAGCTGCAAAAAAAGAAAGCAAAATAAATAAGGTCGCAAAAAATAAAATGTTGAACATAGACTAACCTTCCTCACTACTGATGAAGTCAGATTTGCTGACTATATCATCAACATCGGATCGAACGAGCTTAGCTTGTGACTCTGTATCATGTAGATAATGATGAGCAACCACCTTGGTTTTGTTTTCCATAAGAGAGCACTAACGGTACCTTGGGTTCTCAACAGATACACGCCAAGCTGGTCGAAATCCTTTTGTGACTGGATCACTTGTACCTTGACTCGGGTATTGGTGGAAGCAGTGATTAAGTATTGCGGATTGTTGAGGTGAGTAGGATGGTTTCTGCAGCCACCCGCTGTCTCTTTGGTCCACTCTCCCTAAGAAGCGAATCCATTAAGGTTCATGAACAACAAGAAAAGAAAAAGAAGACTAAGGAGACCAATAATACACACCGACACAGAGAAGCATTGCCATCCGGCCATCACAGGGGTGATTGAGAAGGCCTGGTCACCAGTTATTGTGACAGTAAACTTCGTCTTTTCATCAGGATAAAAAGTGCACGGAATGAAGACGTACGGATGCTCCACTGCTTCCAACATAAGCTCCGCCGTTACTATGAGAAAAGGGTTGGCATTACAGAAAGAAAAAGGAGCAAAAATAAGAACAACCACAACCACAACCACAACCACAACCACAACCACAACCACAACCACAACCACAACCACAACCACAACCACAACCACAACCACAACCACAACCACAACCACAACCACAACCAACCACAACCACAACCACAACCACAACCACAACCACAACCACAACCACAACCACAACCACAACCACAACCACAACCACAACCACAACCACAACCACAACCACAACCACAACCACAACCACAACCACAACCACAACCACAACCACGACAATCGTAAGGAGCAAAAGCAAATGAACAGTGGGACGAAAACGAAAAGTACAGGACAGAGGACGAACCTTGAGGGGAGTCTTCGAACTCAGACTTGGCAACCAAGTCCTTTCTTGTGAGAAGAATTTGCTTGCGGCCACTTCCTTTGGTTTAAACAGACAATAGAGAAAGAAGGACCTTTAACCTCAAGCATGACAAAAGAAGTGGGTGGTTTTTTTTAAAAAAATACCATCGCTGTTGGCAATATAAAACCCAATGCCGAATGGTTCCTTCCCCTTTGGAACTACTTGCGACAGAGTCACCTTGAGCTTCGTCTTTGCTGAGAGCTTGAGGAAGATCTGAGGGTTATCCCGCCAGCTCAGGTTGTTGATGCAACCACCGCAGCTGCCTTCGCTCCACTCCCCCTCATACTCTGCCTGGTAGGTCATCTTTCCTCTCTCGAGTTTTCCGAAAATGAAATAAAGTGGGTTGCAGAAGGACTCCCCCAGCAGCAGGAGCAGCACAGAGAGGCAAGTAACGGCGGAAGACAGAGGAACCTTTTTTTTCTCTCTTTTCGTTTCCTTTCTCTCTTGTTTTATTTACTGTCGACATGAGATCTGTCGGTGCTCCCCTGCTCACTTGTTGCACAACTGCTGCTGCACATGCCCTACAGAGAACAAGATACTCCTACGACGACGGGGAGCGCTCCGCCCAGTGGTAGTTGGCCTTGTTTGCTTGTGGATGCTCTTGGGGATGGGTGGGCGGTGGGTGAGTGGGTGTTACAGCTAAGCCCCAACCAGCATGTTCAGCAACGCCAGCTCTGTTTGTTTTTCAAACACAAACCCTCGTTAGATATCATGCCACTCGGGAGGGAAGGGAGGAGCAGAGAGCGAGAACCTTTTAGCCGACTCTCCCACCGCAGACGAACGTGGTCGGGAATGGGAATATTGGACGCTTGCTCCGCAGCTTGTGCCACGGCTCGTATGAAGGAAAGAAACCGTTGAATCTCGTCTTTGTTGGGGTTAACGGGAGCCACTACCACGCAGCACCTGCAGGAAAGAGGAAGACATAACCCAGAATAAGTAACCTGCCGATATCTTGCTTTTGAGGTCATTTGTGTGTTTGGAATTGCGTGTTAGTTGGTGCGTTACCCTACTGGAATTTGGTGGACATAGCGGCCGAGCTCTTGGTGATGTACCTCCACGCTGACGCCCAAGTGATAGCAGTCATCGCAGAGGTCCTCCTTGTAGTTGGTCTTGGGGAGGCCCCACACGCTCTGCTCTTTCGCCGCTTTCCACAACTTGCGAGCGGCGGCCTTGCTGAGCTTGCCCTTAAAAACCTGAGGGGCCTGGAGGCCCAGCGGCTCCTGCCGTTTGACGGTGATGGACGTGTTGCCATCCTTGAGCTCCCAGATGTGGACACGCCAGTACACCATGTTGGCAAAGCCTCCTAAAACACAAACGGTTAGCGAAAGAGTAAGCGTAAGAGCTGGAGAGAATGGAGATGAGAGAATGCAAACAGAAGAGAATAACAACAACAAACCGCTTTCGACTCTCAATTCGATGCGTTTTGTAGGAACTTCTTCTTCTTCTTCTCCCTCCTCTTGTTCTTGTTGTGGTGGTGGCGATAGCTGCAGCGGAGCATTCTCTGCCACGTCCATCCCCCGTTTGCTGTGAGTTCAGCACTTCCACTTCTCTCTCTCTCTTTTTTTTTTGTTTTCCGCTGCGATCTCGAAAAACGGGAATTAGGAAAAAGAGTAGTGGCGGCGGCGGAGAGGGAGGAGGAAAAGGAGGTGACGCGACCTTTAGCTCTCCTTTGGGGTTTGTTTTTTTTTCGAGTCTGCAAAAAAACAACAACAAAACAAGCCGTTGAAAACAACAACAAAACAAGTAGCAGGAGCTCTGGGGTAGGTGCCGCTGCTCTGCATGTTTTTTTTTTTCCCTCCTTTCGATTCTCAAAAAAACTTTCCAGAGGGGGGAAGAGAACCAACAAGAACACGTAGGAGGAAGAGGGGAAGGACCAGGCCATGGACTTGTTTGAAAGCTACGAGGCGGATTTTCTGGAGACGTGCGGCAATGTTCGGGAGCAAATCAAGGCCCTGCCTAGCTTGCTCGGAGGTAACTTGGCAACTCTGTTTCACATTGCCTTTGTGGCAACCAATAACTCGCTACCTACCAACACTCAGATGAAAAACGAAACACTATCGACGAGGTGGAAGCCGACCTGGAAAGCGCAGAGGGAACGGTTCGCCTTTGCTACTTTTTCGGTCAAACATATAACAACTTAACCTTGCCACCTCTCTCTCTCTCTCTCTCTCTCTCTTTGCTTTCATTTCTTGTGACTCTCTCTCTTCTCTCTCTCTCTCTTCCGATTCTCGTTCTCTTCTTCTTTCGTTCTCTCTTCTTGCAAATGCATGCAGCTACAAGCAATGGGGCTTCAGGCACGGAGTGTGAATGCAGGAGAGAGGGAGGAGGCCCAACGCTTGACACGAAAATACCAGCAAGAGCTCCGAGACCTGAAGAAGGACTTTAAGAAAGCGCAGCTGGCCTTCACCTCTTCACGCAACCGAGACGTGCTCATGGCTGGAGCCACAGAGCTGCACGTCACCTCCTTGGATCAAAGGGAACGCTTGGTGCGGGCCACTGACAAGTATGCTGACAACAAACAACGCATACGCGACATGCGCTCCACCGTTGAGTCGACCATCGAAGTGGGAGGCAACATTCTGGTTTGTTTCACTCCAATCTTTCGCAACAACAAAGAACAGAGAGAGAGGTAGAGAGAGAAAGACAAGGAGAAAGTAGAAGTAGAACTAGATTATAAGAGGTGTGTACTGAACTTACTAAACTATGCAGGAAGAGTTAGATGACCAACGCAGCCGAATGGAACGGATGATAGACAAACTACGGGGCATCAATAGCAAGGTAGACCAGGCCAGGGGTATCATGGGACGAATGGGACGGCGGCTCATCGCCAACAAGTTGGTAGTCATCGGCATCATTCTCGTGCTAGTTCTGCTCATACTTGCCATCATCTACCTTCGTTTCTTCTGGGGGACTGGTGGAGGCGGTGGAGGAGGCAAAAGAGAAGCACCCCATGATGATTATAACGCTGATGATGGCCACGAGCATAGTGGCAGTGGTGGTGGTGGTGGTGGCAATTTCAGCAGTTCTACATCGTCTATAGCGCAGAGCGCTAAGAGTATAGAGGAAGGGGATAGTGGGCGTAGAGGCTTTTGGTCATGGTTGTAGGAATGAAATGGTTGGTATTCACATTGCGTTTTACTCGTTTATCAAAAGCATCGTCATGCTTGTTGTGAAGAAGAGGCGGTGAGCTGTTGCACAAATGATTGAAGGGCCTGCAGGGACGGCGATTGGGGGTGTTCCTCAAGAAAGCACTTGCCCTGCTCCCCGCACGTCGTTAGGTTGGGATCCAGCGGCACCCGACCCAGAAATGGTACTTTGAGGTCAGCAGCCATCGCCTCCCCTCCTCCCTTTGAGAATATGTTTGTCACTTCCTGTGGTATGCGTTTGGAACATTTTAGTGTGCTATTATCAACAAGGAGATCAAGAAGCGGCGAGAACAAGAAAAGAGAAGAAGAGGAGCAAACCTGACAACAAGGACATACGAAACCGCTCATGTTTTCAATGACACCCAACACAGGAAGGTTTATCTTCCTGCAAAAAGAGATCTCCTTGCGAACATCGGTCAGCGATACGCCCTGTGGCGTCGTCACAATGACAGCCCCATCCGGGTTAAAGTTGCCCAAGAACTCGGTGATGGATATGTGCTCGTCGGAGGTGCCTGGTGGAGTGTCCACCACCAGATAGTCAAGTGGTCCCCAGTACACGTCCTCCAAGAACTGCTTTATCACAGCTGTAGTCATATGGAAATAAAAGTAAGCATTAAGGAGGAGGAGGCAAAGAGATCGTGGCGCTATACCATTCTTTTTGGGTCCTCGCCAAACGACAGGAGCGTTTTTGTCCTCCACTAAGAAGCCTATGGACATGACACTAAGCCGCTGTTCTTTATCTGCATATACAGGAACCCATCTAACAAGGAATAAAAATGCAGTGTCAACGAAAGGAGAAGAGCAAGAAGCATAAAGCAGGAATTAGTTGGTACCCTTCCGATGACTTATGTACACCCTTGTCCTCCAGGCCAACCAATTTGGGAACGCTAGGACCACAAAGGTCCACATCCAACAAGCCCACTTTCTTGCCGGCTTTGGCCAACGCCATGGCCAGCTGCGCCGAAACCGTGCTCTTGCCAACACCTCCTTTGCCCGAGAGCACCAGCACCTTGTGCTTGATTTGGCCCATGCGCTCCACCAGCCCTACGAACGAGCGAACGAGTTAACCAACAAAACAGCGTACACTCTAAGTTTTACTGAGGCTCGCTTGCTACCCGTACCTTGCGATGGCCCTTGCTGCTGCTGCTGCTGCTCCATCTTTCTCGCTACTATTTTTCCTAAACCCCCCCCGACCTCTCGGGTCGTGTGATGACGTAAGGCGTGTCGACGACAAACGAGGTTGAGGAGGCGCACCAATTTTCGGCGAGGGTTCCTCCAAGTTTCCCTCCGCGCCCCCCCCCCTTTTTCTGTTTCTCGTCTTCTCTTCTCTTTGCTGTGGAAAGTTCACAACCACACCACCACCACCACCACCAAAAAAAAAAATCAGAGAAAGGTGGCCTGCCTCTGCTTTTTCCCTGCAACAACCCGTTAGACGACGGACGGACAAGCAACAAACAAACAAACAAACAAACAAACAGGACAAGCAACAAACAGAAAATAAAAAACAAGCAAGCCAAGTCTTCCTCACAGAGACAACAAAACCAACCAAACAAACAAAATGACTGAAGTAGCCACCGAGCGCATGCCCTTCAAGCAAGAAAATTCTTTGCGTAAGTCGATTTTCACAATCCCCCCCCCCCCCCCTTTGAATTTTTGACTTTGTCCTCTAATCCTGTTCCCCCTCTTGAAACCACAAACAAATAGCCAAGAGAAAGAGATTGGCCTCTAAAATCAGACAAGCGCACCCCGATCGGGTTCCTGTCATTGTGGAGCGTCATCAAAAGAGCACCAACGTTCCTGACATTGCTAAGAGAAAGTGCGTTTTCCCAATCCCTTCAAACCCCCATTTCTCCCCTTTCCCCTCTCCAAGCAAAAGAATTAACCATGGTTACCATGCAAACTTAGGTTCCTTGCCCCTGGCGACATTTCTGTTGCCCAGTTCGTAAGCGAAATCAGGAAGCACATCAAGCTTGCCCCTGACACGGCCATCTTTTTGTTTGTGAATGGCACTGTGTTGCCCCAGTCTGGTGCCCTCATGTCTCAAGTTTATGAACAACACAAGGATGAGGATGGCTTCCTTTACGTCGTATACTCGGGCGAGAGCTATTTTGGTTAGACAACCGCCTTAGCCTTTTTGCTGTAAATCATCATCTTCTTTCCTTTCCTTCCTTCCTTGTCAACATCATCAGCATCTTCCAGCCCTCTCTTCTTCCTTCTTTTTCGCCTTCTTTGTACATTTTTCCTAAAGAGCGCGATCTCCTCCTATGCTTGACTAAGCTTTTTCATAAACCTTGGTGTTTTATCAAACAACCTTTTAAATTCTGTCTTTGTGGAAGTGCGAAGAACCATTAGAAAAAAAAAGAGAGAGTTGGTTTGTTTTTACTGCAGAAACTGCTAATTGTTCTAGTGCGCAACAGAAGAGGAGGAAGAAGGACCCGGGGCGCTTCCGCCAATAGCACCAGCCCGCTTCTTCACAAAGGCTGCGCCGTCGTAGGCGTCCGCCAGTTGAATGTCGCATGTGGAGCTCTTCTCCTGGAAGTCCAATGACACCTTATGTCCAACCAGGTCCCTTATGTTTGAGATGCCATAGCGGATCATCGTTGGTCTACGCATTCAACAATAGTTGACAGTGAGATTTGTGTGATGTGAGCAAAGTGGGCAAAGGGGAGAAAAAACAACAAGGAGAACAACAAACCTTTCAAGCGAGAGACCCCAAGCGATGACCTTGACGTCAGGGTCAAGTCCCATTGGGATAAGCATCTCGGGGCGGAAAATACCAGAGTTACCGATCTCTACCCACTTTTTGAGTTGTTTGTGGAAACCGAATATCTCCATGCTAGGCTCTGTATACGGATTGTAGGCCGGCTTGAAACGCAACTCCGTCATGCCTTAAACATAAACAGTATTAGTAACTAACGGGAGCCATGGTAGGAGAGGAAGAGAGAGGGTACCCCATTTGTGGAAGAACTGAGAGATGGTGCCAATGAGGTCAGCAAGAGTGAGGTCGTAGTCAGCAACAAGGCCTTCAATCTGATGGAACTCAGCCAAGTGAGTGGCGTCAAGCGTCTCGTTACGGTATACTTTGTCAATGGAGAAATACTTTTTAGGAGTGAAGACGGGTTGTTGGGCCAGCTTGTATAACATTTTGGAGGAAACTGCAGTTGTGTGAGTGCGAAGCAAATTCTTTTTGGCTTCCTCTATCTTCCAGTCGTAGCTAATGCATGTGGAGAACACAAAAAAAAAGTCAAACAGAAGAATAGAAGAGAGAAAATAAAAGAGAGAAAACGAGGAGAGAGAAAGAGAGGAGCCATACCGCCAACCAATAGAACCATTACCACCACTTTCGTGCATTTCTTTCACCTTTTGCAAGTACTCTTCAGGGTATCGCAACAGAGTGGCAGGGTTCTGCAAGAAAAAATGATGAGCTTAACCAACAAGAGCAATACAAAAGAAAAGAGAGAGTCGCACAGTGAGGAAAAAGGTATCATGGGCGTCACGAGCAGGATGTTGCTGTGGCTGGAACAAGCTGTCGAAGTTCCAGAAGGAGCTCTCGACGTAGGCGTTGGTTGGCATCTCCTCAAAACCCATTTCGAGGAAGATCTCGCGGAAGGCAGTCCGCACTTGAAGGAGAGGATGGAGATGGCCTCCCACTGGGACCACTCCCAATGAGTTGAAGTTGTAGGGCTTGAATTCCTCTGTTTGCCATGACCCACTGTTTACCAACACGGACATCAGAGATAGCCACAGTAGAACAATAAGGTAAGAGAGCGAGAGCTAGAGCTAGAGCTAGAGCGAGAGAGAGAGAGAGAGAGAGAGAGAGAGAGGAGAATACGAACGAAGCGATCATCTCAGGGGTGAGGTCAACAGCCAACTTGCGTTTGCCTTGAACAGAAAACTTGGCTCCTTTGCTGACGCGGAAGGCTTTGGTTTTCTTCTCTGCGATGATCTTCCGCTTTGTCAAGATGAGCAAAGTCTTCTTGTCAAATGCTCCCTCTCCCTTCTCCCGGAAGGCCTGCACCTGTTGTTGCACCTCATCTTCGATACTCTCCGCCTGGATGAAATGTAAGAAAAAGCAAAAAGTGAGACCGAGCTGACACACAGGAAAAATACGATTTAAAAAAACCTGTCTGGAGATGTTGCCGCTGGCATTATCGAAAGAAATCCAACGCCGCTTCATGGCCTCGGGGAAGCCTGCCTTGCCAAAATCAAGCTTCTGTGCTCAGCATAAAGAAAAAAAACAGCGGGAAGGAGTGAGTGTCCACTGCACCACTTTCGTCACTGATGCTGAAAGAGGAGTGAACCACGTATTCACTTACCATGGCCTCCGTTTTCAGCAAAGTGCCACCAGCGGGAACAGCGTGCCATAGGCGTGCCTCGGGGGAGCCCTTGGCCAGCACTTCCTCTCCAAAGGGAGTGAGGACCTTGAGCTCGCTGGCTTCGAGGACGAGGGACACCAGCTCATAAACCTCCAAGCTCTTCAAAGCGCCGACGAGGAGGTCGTGCTCGCAGCCGTGCTCCTCCGCAAAGGCTTGGCTGCTGGGGATTTCTCCCTCCTTGTCCAGGCGTTGGAGCACCAGGCTTTCCAACTGTTCCTGAGACTTGGCTTCAGGTTTGCTTGCTTGCATGGCTTGGCTTGGCTTGGCTTGGCTTGGCTTGGCTTGGCGATGATGGCGTGGTGCTGCTGCTACTGGCTGACACTCTCTCCCCCCTTTTTCTTTGTGTGTAATTTTTTTGGGCACCAGCAGCAGCAGCAGCAGCAGCAGCAAGCAAGGGGAGGGGCAGGGCGCAGGTGGGTAGGGCTTGTATCAAGGTTAGGGTTTGACCGTCTCCGCAGCAGCAGCTGAAGAAGGCCCCTGCGGGGCTGTGGGGAAGCAACAAACAACTTTGTACACACACAGGCTGCCTCGCATGGGCCTTTTTGTTGGGTCATCATACATGAATGGATAGTTTTTATATAATAATAATAATAATAATAAGAATTATGATGGGCAGTCGATGGCGGTTAAAACGCAGCAGGAGGAGAGCCAAGGGGAGGGACGTTGAGACGATAGAGAGACAAACGGAATCGTACCCCGTCGTCCCTTGGAGGCCGCTGGCTCGCTTGTTTGGTTGTTGGTTCGTTTGGGTACCGAGTTTGAAAGAATTGGGAGTAGAATGGAGGTGGATGCCTGTCTATCCAAGTGAACAGGCTGTTAGCTGCAATATGTGGGAAGGAGGCAGAGCTTAGGCAAACAACCATCACCACAAAAAACTTTAAAATTCAGGCGTCGGCAGAAAGAGAGAAAGAGGAGAGAAGGCAAATGAAGCCGTTGATGTGTTTCAGCCATCAGCGGAACAATTGGAGACCAAAAAGTCAATGTCCATTTTGCCATTGTGGCGTCGTAAGTTGGAGGAACTTCCTCGTTGTGAAGTTGGAGCAGAGGAAGAAGAAGAAGGGAGTTGTTGGGTTTCCATGGTCATAGCGTCGTTTGACTCGGAATCCATGGGTGAGTGTATTTGAGTTCTTTGGAGTTGGCGGCGAATGGACAACTCACTGATGTCTTCAGAAGAGGAGTCTAGTTGTTGCTGGTGCTGTTGCTGATGAGAGATGATAATTGGGTTTCCATGTTGCTGCTGAGAGGTTGGGACAGGGCTCTGTTGTTGGAGAGGGGGCAGTTGGATGGGTCCCCCCGAAAAAGGAAACTGGACGTGAGGGTGAGAATGATGGGAAGGATGATGGTGAGGGTGATGGGAGTGATGGTGCGGGTGCGAGGGATGTTGATGCAGATGGTGAGGGTGTTGGGAATGAGAATGATGATAATGATGATGTTGAGGATGACTAACGTGTTGTTGATGTTGGTGGGATAAGCTTGGTAGCCGTGGTAAAGAGGAAGAAGGCGTGGAGGTAGCCGGAGCTGACGCAGAAGAAGAAAACGACGGAGACGAGGACGCAAAAAAAGCTGGGGAGGGCGAAGGAGAGGAAGACGGAGGGGAGGAGGAAGTAGGCGTGGACGGAGTAGGAGGAGAAGAGGGCACCGAGTGAAGGATGAACGAGGCAAAAGGCGGGTTGGTAGTTTGTGGCATGGAATGTGCTCTCGTCCTTGTTCTCGGCAAGGGCATCTCCGGAGCTGATGAAGAAGATAAAGGAGAAGAAGCAAAGATACCAACACCATCTCTATCTCGCACAACACTGGCCGCGTGGTGATGGAAGTGTGAATGAGTAGGAGAGGCAGCGGGTGTGTTGTAAAAAGGGGTGGAAGGGGGCGTGTGCGGAGTGGAAGAAGGAGGGCTCGAAGTAGAAGAAGGCTGGAGGGTAGAAAACATGGTGGCAGGCGAGGAGGGAGCGGACCTCAGGTCCCGCAAGGGCGTGCTCTTGTCCTCTATGCCGCTCTCGCTGAGGAAGGTGAGGAACTGGGGGGAGGGCGGCATGAAGGGGTCCGCTGCCGAGTCGGAGAGAGATCTCGTCTGTCTCGTAAGGAAACGTTCCTGTTGGATGAGGGCAGGAGAGCGGACGTCTCCCTGCGGCCAGCCACTCTGTTCCAGTTTCCAATGGCCGGTCAGGCTGTCCATGCTGCTCGTGCTGTGGGCTCCTCCTCCATGGTGGAGTACTTGGTGGCTCTGCAGTTGGCCTTGTGGTTGCCTAAGGGCGTCCTGTTGTCCGCTGTTGAGCTTCCACGTTAGCTCGAACTCGCTTTCCTTGGAGCGCTTCTTCCGCCGTAGAGGAGGCCGTTGTTGCAAGGGCAACGGCGGAACTTGAGCTCCGCTGTTACTGTGGTGGTGGTTGTTGTTGCTCATCTCTTGCTGGAGCTCCTTCTTGCTTTCTTTTTCGTTAACCTGTCTGTTGCGAGTCTCTCTGTTTGGGTGGCTGAGGAGGGGTTGGCTAACGTTTACGTTCTCAGCTCTCTATGAGAGAACCCCTGCTGACAACAACAATAAGAAGAAGAAGTTCCGCTTTTGAAAAGAAACCAGAAAAAAAAAAGTAAAACAGAGAGTGCTCTCTCTTCTCTCTTTCAAACCGGCACTGGTGGAAACGCCGGAAAACGTTCCCCCCCTCCCGCAAATAATAACTGGCTGAGGTTGGTTGGCCAGTAGTGCTCTGCCCAAGCGGAGTAGCGCCCTCTGGCGTAGTGCTTCCTAAAAAAAATGAATAACCTCTTTTTTTTTTTTCTCCGCCTGCGCCTCCTCCGCTCAAAGCAAAGCGAAAAAGCTTTCTCCCTTCCGCCGCAACCACTTGCACTTGTTGTTGTTCGTACTATTGTTGTTGTTGTTGTTGTTGTTGTTGTCGTCGTCGTTGGGCTTATGGCCAAACGCTCGGAGGGCTGTGTCGCTACGCCCAAGCAGGAGGAAGGGGGTTTTTTTTTGTTATCGTTGCGCTTTGATTTTTTTTGGTAATTCTTTTTAGTTGGAGGCTGGGTTTATTGTGGTGGTGGCGTTTGTTGTTGCCTGGTTGATCTACGCACTCATTCATTACCACCACAACAACTAAATGGGACATGGATGAAAACTCTTCCTTATATCCATGGCATGAGGGAGAGAGAAGAGAGAAAAAGAGATGGAAAAAAAAAGGCATTCATTATTACAAGCGAGAAAGGACCGCCTTGATGTCGTCAGTGATCTTGGTGCGTTCCTCCAAGCCAGCGCAGAACAGCAGGAACGACACACGCGGAGTGTGAAGAATAAACGCGTTCTTAATTTCTTGCCCCATAAAATCTATGCAAGTATACAAAAAAGCAGTTAGAGTGAGAGAAAGAGAGAGCACAAGAGAAAGAGAGAGAGAACGTACTGCTGTTGTCAGCCATAATTTCCAAGCGAACGTTCTCTTTAAAGTTGATGCGAACCTTAACTTTGAACCTGTCCTTCTTTGGATCTTTGGAGGTAAGGAGGGCCATGTCGCTGAACAAAAAGAAGGCTATTTCTCTTCGCTTGTTGGCGTACTGGTCGTAGCGAATGAGGTTGTCCTGGCGAATGAAAGAGCGGGTCTCATCCACGAGATCCTTGACAGCATCTCTTGGTTTGAACTTGTTCTGTAGGTCCTGAAGAAGGTCCATCTGTTTCTTTAGGTTCTCCGCGCTTCTCTTATTTTCGTTTACTGCTTTACATATGCTGTCCATGTATTGATGCGCCGCTGCGATGTTATTGTAGTCTGGATGGTCTTCTCTGGTTTTTTTAAGTAAATCCTTTTTTTTTGGTACAGATAGATTCAAAAGAAGAAGGTGAGAAACCAAGATATTGTCTTTTAACGAAAAAGAAAAATATTGTAACATACCCTCAATAAAATTACATAACGGGTGACTCTTTGGACAGGGAGAATAAGGAAAGCTTCTAAGCCAAGTCCACCACAATCCGGGTGTTCGTGGCATTTCTATTCGTTATCCGGCATGTCACACACTTGCAGAAAGAAAAAAAAAGGTCGCGAGGAGAAGACATACCTGAGTGAAGGCCTTGAAGGGTTTACCCATAGCACAACGATTTATTGTCTCCAAGGCGAGATCGTAGTGGTTGGTGTAGGTGCTGTAATGGGCCAAAAAATCCTCTTTCTAAAGGCGCAAGGAAAAACAAAGTTAACAAAACATGAAACATGGCCAAATTTCCTAGAGCGTTTTCGTAAACGAACCATGTCTAAAAAGATGTCAGCCAACTTGGATTCGACAGACCAAGCGGCCAGACGTGCCTCCAGTTTGGCCATCAATCTTATGTTGTACTCGTAAATGTCCTCCAGATTACCAAATATGGCGTCAATGTCGTTAGGCACGATGATGGGCTTGCCAGTGTCCCAAGCCCGGCGGAGCGGTTGAAGATACACGGTGATCAATACTTTGAGAGAGGCAACATAACTTTGTTCGCTGCTAAGGATTTCTCGTACTACTTTTGTGCGAAGTGCTGTAATGTCATTATAACGAAAGACCAGAACGGAAGGCGGAAAGTTATTTAGATGTTGTGAGTGAGCAAATTGTAGGTGGGTGAGTGAGTAAATGGAAGGTACAACGTACAGATCTCATTGTATTGCTGTCGCGCAACAACACCCCTAATGCGGCTTTGGATACGGGTGACAGCCTCCTCTCGGCTCATAGGTGTAGGTGGAGGTTTCTTGACAGGAGAAGGACGCGGTGAATGAGCAGCTGGAGCTTCGCCAGGTCGAGTTGGTACTGGCGGCGGACTGGTCGCAGGCCTTCCTGGAGAAGCGGCGCCCGCTGTTATTTTCGTTTGCAAAGCACAAAGAGAAAGAAGAGTCAAAAAGTGAAAACTAAGCAGGTTGGTGACAGTCAAAGGAGGTTTTTAACGAATGGTAGGAGGCACGAACCAGAGGGGGTTACTGGAGGCAGCGTTGGTAGGGTTTTTCCGCGAGAGGGAGCAAGGGGCTGTTGTTTCGATTGCGAGAGCGGAGGAGAAGGAGTGCTAGGCAATGGAGGAGATCCAGGAGCAGCAGCGCCTTCATTAGCGGTACTTGTTTTGCCGTTGGTGCTGTTGGGCGCACTTTGGGAAGTTGGGGAAGGAAGGACGGGCAGAGATTTGGTGCCAACAAATGCATGGTCTTGCTTCAACTCGTGTGCAACGTGAGGAGTGAAAGCTCCAGACCCTGTGTTGTGCTTGCGCAAGCCACTAGGAATGTTTGCGTCAAATTTATCTTTGCCCATGGTTTCGGGAGTTCCTGTCTTGTGCTCACGCAAGTTCTTAATGTTGGAGCCAGATGAGGTTCCATCTTCCTTCTTTTTCTTGTCCCTACCGAAGATGCCCTTGAGCTTGCCGCGCTTGGAACTGCCAGGGCTGGTAACGTCGGATGGGCCAGATGACAGTTCCTTTGGAGAAGAGGGAAGATCTTCCTTATGTACAGGCGGGGAGGCAACAGTAGACCGTCTAGATGCTTTCTTTTGGGCGTCGGGGGACGCGGGATCACTCGATTTTCTCGGTAGCCTGATGGGCTCCTTGGGGGAGACAGGTTGCTCTTTCTCTTTAATCCTGGAGCCTCGGCTGCTGCGCCCACTTTCCCTATCTATCTTGCTTCCAGAGGAAGTGCCGCCTCTGCTTTCATCAGGGGATTTGCGAGTGGGACTAAGCGCTGTGCTCCTCCGTCTCTCTCGTGCCTTCGATGCGTCTGTGTCACGTCCTTGGCGGAGTTGTTGCTCGAGGGTAGCCTTATGGTTGTCGCTCTGAGCCCCGCCAAAATCAGCCCAGGATGAATGGGTAGGAGAGGTAGACCTTCCCACTGCACCGTCATTAAAGCCACTGGAGTCAAAGAAGCTATCAAACTTTGATAGCTCTTCGGTTTGGCCAGAGGCCACTTCGCCGTACACAGGAGGAGCACCACGAGGGGAAGGGATTTTCTGCGCGTTAGCGGAGGAGCTACTGGTGCCGGTCGAAGAATAGGAAGAGTCCCTTCCGCGCGAACTGCGGGATCTAGAAGAAGAAGGAGGGGCGGTTAGCAATCCGGCTTTATCCTTGGCGGCTTGGACCTGCTTCATTCTTTCTTTTTCCAAACGCTCTCGCTTTTCTTGCTCAGCTTCTCGTTGTTTTTGTTCTCTGAGCTTCTCCTCTTGGAGGCGTTGCTGTTTGGCTTGCTCTTCACGTAACTTTTCCAATCTCTCTCTTTCCTTCCTCTGCTCTTCTTGCTGCTGCTTGAGCAACTCTACTTTTAATTGCTCTTGCTGCAACTGCATCTGTTGCATCTTGAACTGCATGAGCCTTTCCTGCTCCTTGAGCTGCTGCTCTTGCTGATACTTCAATTGCTCATGCTGTTTCTGGAAGAATTCGTTGTCTTGCCTGATTTTCTCTGCTCTTATAAGTTCTTGCTGTCGGGCCAATTCCTGCTGTTGTTGCAGCAAAGTAAGGCGGTACTGCTTCATTTTTTCCTCCTGTTCTATCTGTTGCTCGACTTCCAAGCGCTCCATTTCTTTTCTCTCCGCCAACATACGCTCTTGTTCCTCTTGCAAACGCCTTCTCTCTTCCATGATCCTCTCTTGCTCCTGCTGCAATTGGCGCATCATGCCTTCCTTTTCGTTGGCAATGCGTGATTTTTCCGCAAGCAACGATTCTTGTTGTTTTCTGAGTTCTTCAGCTGCTCTTTCTCGTTCTTGCCTTAATTGTTCCAGCAGCCTTATCTTCTCTTGCTCCTTCATCTGCTCTAGCTCCATTTTATTTCGCAGTGCCTCTTCCTCCTGCCTCTTCCTTTCTGCCAAGAGCCTCTCTTCCTCCTGTCTAATCCTTTCTTGAAGGAGTTGTTCTTGGCGAATCTTTTCCTCCAGGGCCTGCTGCTGGCGTGCTTGTTCTGCTCGCCAGGCATCCAAGCGAAGTTGCTCCAAACGAATCAATTCTTGTTCCTCTCTTTCCTTTTCCAGTCGCTGCCTTTCTTGCTCCTTGCGTCTAAGTTCTTCTTGTCGTTGCTGTTCTTCCTCGAGGGCTAACAGCTTTTGCCTCAACTCCTCCTGCTCACGCAATTGCTCTCTCCTAAGTTGCTCCTGTTCCCTCAACTGCGCAGCTTTCACTTGCTCCAATCGCTCTTGCTCCTGTCGGATTAGCTCTTGCTCTTGAAGGATCAGTTCCTTTCGCAGTGCTTCTTGCCGCAAATACTCGTGTTTCAACTCCTCTTGTATACGCTCCTGTTCCTTTTTGCGTTCTTCCTCGATTCTTTCTTGTTCCCTGCGGCGTTCCTCTTCCTGTCGTAATATCTCCTGTCGTCGTTCCTCTTCCTTTCTCTCTTGCTCCATTTTTCTCTCCAACGCTCTCCTTTCCTCTTCCCTTCGTCTTTCCTCTTCCAACCTCAGTCGTTCCACACGGAGAGCCTCCTCTTGACGCAATTGTTCCTGTCTCAACAACTCCTTCTGACGGGCTGCTTCTTCTTTCATCTTCTCCAAAAACAACCTTTCTTGTTGGATCCGCTCTGCTTCTCTCCTTCTCTCCTCTTCTATCCTCTGCTGTTCTTGCTTCAATAGCTCTTGCTGCCTAAGTTGTTCTTGTTGAAGAAGCTCCTGTTGTCGCTTTTGTTCTTCGTGCAACGCTTGCAACTTAAGCCGTTCTTGTCGCAACAACTCTTGTTCCTTTTGGAGCATTTGCTGGCGCAAGCTCTCTTGGCGTAAGTACTCTTGTCGGAGCTCTTCCTGGATTCTCTCCTGTTCTTTGCGGTAAGCCTCTTGCCTCTTCTTTTCCTCTTCCTCTCTTCGCCTTTGCTCCTCCAGTCGTTGCCTTTCTCTTTCTGCTTCCCGTTTCATTTTTTCCTGTCGCTCCCTCTCTTGTTCTTTAATGAGATTACGCTGTTGCTCCTCCTGCAACTGCAATATTTTAAGCTGCTGTTCTCGCAGGCGCTCTTGCTGCAGGCGCTCTCTTTCTCTGCGCTTAGCTTCCCTCTCGTCCTCCTCGCGTTGCAACGAGTTATAAGAACTTGGCCCAGAGCTACCAGACCCTGTTGTTATCGGAAAGCCAGAGTACGTTTGTGAAGTTGGAGGTGACGGTTGCTGTGCGTACGACGAAGGATAGCCGTAGCCGGAGGATGGCGGCGATGGTTGGTACGACGACTGGCTACTAGTGTAGCCTCCACTCATTCCATTACTACCCTGTGCCACGCCGTAGTTTTGGGGTGTGCCATACGTTTGAGAGCCTCCAGTGCTGCCGTACGAAGAAGAGTAGGGAGACGGGCTTTGGCTTGAATAATATTGCTGTTGTTGCTGCTGTTGCTGCTGCTCCTGCTGTTGTAGTAGCAACAACTGCTGCTCTAAATAATACTGCTGCTGTTGCTGCTGTTGCTGTTGTTGCTGCAGCAGCAACTGCTGTTGCTGATACCATTCCATGCTTCCCGATCCACCACTTCCAAGCGCAGGGCCACCACCGCCTCCAACAGTAGGAGCGGTAGTGCCACTAGCTGGGGTACTTCCTGACATAGAAAAGAGGGCTATGGGGTTGCAAAGTTATTAACGGGCGTAATATATATTCTCTTCTCTTCTCTCTAAAAGAACTGGCAGAACGTACAAGAGGCAGTGGGTAAGGAAACCAATTGTATGGATTGGGGTCTGGAGTTCATCCCCTGGTTATATCCGCCTTGTTGTGACATGTTTGAAGGGTTCTACTGCTACTTTGTTTTGGGGTGCAAGTGAAAAGTCTCTGTTCTGTGGTAGCCAACAACAAAGGGGGTAATCAAACAAGTTAATCGTTGACAGAGCACAATCAAGTTTGTTTTGCTGGACGATGGAAAGAGGAGAAAGCCAAAAAAAAAAAATACCAAATCAACGACCACCTAACAGCCTCACTCGAGGCCTGTCCCGAGAGACTGGGCTGAAGGAAAAGCTTGCAACAAGACAGTAAAGACACAACAAATAGGCAAAGCGTCTGCTCCCTGTCCCCGAGTTGGCTAGCTGTGGTGTGGCTTTTCCTCCCCTCTGGTTGTGGTTGGTTTTTCCTGGCCCCTTCCTTTGAAAATTGGTTACACGAAAGAGGGGAGGGCAGGGCAAGGGGAGAGAGAGACTAGGTCCTCCTCATGCTGCCCCAGCAGCAGTTACCATTTTTCGAGGGGGACGGAGAGATGTTACGTCACTCCTTTATTATGTGTCGACATCTATGCACACAAAACAAACAAACAAAAAGTGGGAATAGAGGGGACAACCACGCTGCTTTTGTTGGACCACGCGGGTTAGCAGTTGATTGTTCTGAGGAGGGAAAGCCACCAGTCAGCCACAGAAGAACAAACAAAGAAAGGGAGGCCCGTGGGGGTGACACTTTACCTGCAGTAGGAGCAACCAAGAGAGAACTCTTCGCCATTGGGTGGATGGTGAGCATTGCAACAGCACTCCGGTAGGTCCTCTCTGCGCATGTGAATGAGCTTGGCCGCTTTTTTATGACACTCGTCGCAAAAGTGGGTGGTGCCCCAACAGAACCACACGGCTACATTACAACAGTATCTACACTTGTATTCCCTGTGTTGTTGATGAAGAGTAAGCCACCAAACAAAGCAGAGAGAAAGAGATGCCATAACGCACAAAAACTTGGTTCCATGTTTAGGACATTTTTCCACACCTCTCAAATCGCAACAGCTACCACATACTAGTTCCTCTGGATTAAAATCTCGGTCTTGCAGGGCACCATCACAGGCCTTATCACCACCAAAAAAGGGTTTCTTTAAAATACCATTTAGTCAGTGCTTTTTCCTGCGAGTGCAAGAAGAACAACAACAACAAGAAGAAGAGGAACAAGAAGAAGAACAACAACAAGAGGAAGAACATGAAGAAGCAAAATAAGGAACAAGAACAAGAAAAGGAATCTTGGGCTTCTTATCATTACCTTGCACTTAAAACAAAGATAAAAGGAGAAGCGATGCAGAGCATAGCCTAATGCATCACCGTAAAATCTCCCATCCGGTGAAACGATATCGTGACAGTTCTCCAGGCCCAGTATTTGCAATCGTTGCAGTGCTTTTTTCTTGATGTAAAATATAGCCCAGAATTAGAAGGGAAAAAAGAGAAAAAGGGAGGCAGCTACATACTGAAACTTCTTTATACAACTTCTTATTTACAGCTAGCATTTCTTCCAGGGCAGGGTGCTTGATTTGATATTTACAAAGCGCACAATCCAGAAAACCAAACGTTATCCGTGAACCTGTTCATTTGATTCAGAAACGTCGGATTTGAACTCATCTTTAAAAAAACGTACCTGGCCATCCATTCCGTATCTTATTTTTTACACAATTGAAATGGAAGACGTGGCCACACTCTAACTGTATGCAAGGAGCCTCTCCTAAAGACTCAACATAACAAATAACGCAGTAGTCATCTGCACGCTGTTTTGAAATCGGAAGGAAAAGTAGCAAACGACATTGATTGAGCAAATAAAAGACAACCTGTTTGTAGGAGAAGGACGATTGCAATACCTGAGCAGAGGGATCTCTTTGGCAACTTGGCTGAAGGCAATCTAGGCATGAAGATTCGTCTCGGATACCTCCACATGGATGATTACAAGGTAGGAGGCGTCGACACGACGCTCGGTTCTTTAACTGGCATTCCACCGAGTTACAACAAACTAACGTTCCATTTGAAGCTTCTTCTGCATCATGATGCTCGCCTGGTGGCATAACCTCTCTTTCTTGACCATGAGCTGTTCTTTCCTTTCCCTTTGCACTCTTAGCATCCGCCCGACCATTATTTTTCTTCATATTGTAGAATATCCGTATGTCTATACTGTTTAATTTAGTAACTTGCGTAGCACAAAACCGGCACCGCTTAGATTCTGTCCATTGCCGGTGCTGCCAAAAAACAAACATTAGTATCAAATACTAATTTGTGTGTGAAAACTGCTGGCTATAAAGAGGAACATTCTTGTACCTGTTCACAGGTCATGCCGAGATGGTATGGAGAAGCCTTACAGCCAGCACAAAACTCTGTGTCACATGAGCGACACCGAAATCTATATTCTTGCATGTGCAGGTCCGCTTCTTTAGAAAGAGGAACGCCTTTTGGACCCTAATCAGAACAAAATAAGATGAGTGAAACCATTGGTTGCCTTAACGAGCAAAGTCGTTATTTACCAAGGCTATTTTTGCAGGCGAATGACTAAGTTGTGGCTCTAGCCGTTCAATAACATCTGAGCAAGACGGATTTGGGCAGCGAAGGAACTGGGAACTGTTTCCTTCGATCGCATCCTCTAACGTTTGGCGAAGATAGGCCTCAAACTCACTTTCGCTTAAGACATCCTGCAGAATATGGAATGAGCAAAAGAAGCATTTGCCTAACCTCCACCAAGGAGTATACCCTTATTTCTGCTTGAGAGAGCTCGCTATCACAACCCTTGATGGGACAGGTAAATCCGTTGTTGTGGTTGTCTATCCGTTCGATGATAGATGTATGGAGACATTCCACACAGTAGAAATGAGGACAGGTCTGGGGAAGGCAAAATTAATGACTCGAGTCAGATAATAAAAAAACATGGAAGAAGCCGCATTTACCTCAGAAAAGTGCAGCTCTCGCACACATCTCGGGATCTGGCAAATGGGACAAAGCGGCGAGTTTTGCCGTTCTCTTTCCTCTTGCTTTCTCCGTAGTTCTTCTTCTTTGGCTCTGAACAAAAGGTTATAATGGTTAATATGACGTTTTGTTTTTTGGTTTTTTTTTTTTGAAAGGCTTGCATCACAACCAAGAACCTACCGTTGTTTTTCTTCCAGTCTGGCATGCCATAGTTTCTCCTCCTCCTTTTGCGTCTCGAGTATGGCGTCCAAGGACTCCTCCAGAGGAAGGACAGCCTGTGTGGAGGTAGACGGTTTGTTAGAATCAGGTGAACGAACGAGTTGACAGAATGGAGGAAACAAAAGACAAGGACGTTGCGTACCTTCTCCTTTTCTTCCAGCCCACGATAAGGGAAGGGTTGTGGCTGCTCTGGGTCATGGCTAGTTTCTTCTACGCATTGTCGTAGGTGGCGCCATAGAAGATGCCTAGAAAGATGGGCTTGGCAGAGCGGGCACTCTTCCTGCCTGTCGTCCCTCATAATAACTCTCTAAACCCCTTGTGCTCTACGATGCTTTGGCTGAGGAGATCATATCATATGTGCCAAAAGAAGGAGAAAAAAAAAACAAACAAGCGGGAGGTAAGCCGAGCTTATACTTGAGAGAGAAGGGCGGGAGGCATTTTTTTTAAAAAAAAAATCTAAGCTCATCCAACGGAACGTACGAGACAGAGCAAGAGCACCATAGCAATGCGAGGTCCACTCTTTTCCAAGACGGCCCACCAACCAACCAAGCAACACAGCAGAGGAACTTTTTTTCTACTACTTTGCTTTTGCTGCTGTTTTTGTGTTGAGCTTTTGCCCAGCAGCAAAGCAGCGAAAAAAAAAGCCCAGGCGGCAGAGAAGGAGGCCACCCACCCAGCAGCAGCAGGCAACCACCCACCAATAATTTAAACCCTTTGAAATTTCTAAGTTTATGGCGTGGGTTTTCTTCTTCTTTTTTTTGTGTGTTGGGGTTTTTCTTTTTCTCTTTTGTTTGTTTGTTTGTTTTTTTTTTTTGTTTTTTTGTGCTATTTAGAGCAGAAAGAGAAGCTGGAACCAAAAAAAAGAGGTTGTCTACTAAAGTACAGACTACAGTACTAGCATCTAGCTACGACTCTTCATTCAGCAAGCAGTGGGGGGAGTCCATCAGTGTTAGAAGGTGGCGTTCAACTTCTCAATGATTTGTTCCTCTGAGAGCTCTTCTTTGGAGAGCACCTGCAGTTCAGCGTGCAACTGAAGGAAACCCTGTGGAAGAGAGGAGTATTTGGTCATGTTTGTGTGGTGAGTGGTAACGCGCTTCCGAAAACAATAACAAAGCCTACAAGCGCAGGGATACACACCTTGGCATGCTTGTACAAGGCCACACGGACCTGGCTGCTTCTGGCCTTGGTCAGAGGCTTCACCTCGGGACCTACCCAAGCAATGAAAACGTACTTTTTGGTGGCGTATTCGGCCTTCTCGTCCTTCACAACCTGTGCGAGGATGGCGTAGACAATGTCATCGTCCGTGAAGAATTGCTGGCAGCCCGCCAAGCCATCAGAGCCGGTGCCGAGCACCTTGAGCTGTTCCTTCTGTCCCTCTACGTGACCAAAGACAACCCAGTTGGTGGGAGAGGTGTCATTTCGCACGTCCTCGATGGCAGCGTTGGCCTCAGCGAGGTCAGCAAAGCTAGCAGTGTTGGCAACGTCCGAGGATCCGGCGTAGGCACCACCGCTGGTACGGGGAGCAGAGGTGGAAGAAGAGGAAGAAGAAGCAGGGGTTGTTTGCTTGGGGGTGGGAGCGGGGGCGGGGGCTAAGGCTGAGGAGGCGCTGCTGCCACCGCTGCTAGCACCAGCGGGCATAGAGGCTTGCTCCACGCGGGTGCCTCTGAGCTTCTCCAAGATAACGGCTTGGGTCAGCTCTTCAGGTTCAAGCACCTGTAACTCGGCTTGCAATTGCAAAAATTTCTGCAACGGGGCGAGTGCCGGTCAAGGAGAAAGAAACTACAAGAAAGGACAGCTTCACAACAGAAACAAAACGGAAACGAGTAACACAAATGTGCAATAAGGATACGAGCACATATTGGTAAAGAGGGCGCCTATGTTGGCTGCTCCTGGCCTTGACCATGGGCTTACACTGGGTTCCCACCCAAGTGATGAAAATGTGTTTGTTGGCACTGAAGTAGTTGCCGCCCTCGTCTTGGTCGGAGACGGGCAGACCGAGCACTACGTAATTGATGCTATCGTCTTGCAGCTGATCTCTAAACTCGGGCAATCCGCCAGGACCTTTAGACAGGAACTTCATCTTTTGGCCTTCATAACCAAAGAGAGCCCTGTGCACACAACAGTTAAGAAAAAAAAAGAGGTGTAAGATCAAATCCCAGTGTCACCACCACAAGAACGCCCGATAACAAACCATTTGATGTCACTGGACGCATTGATAACATTCTGCAGCGCCTCAGCCGCTTCGTTCTCGTTCACCCACTGAAAAGCCATTCTTCCTTCGATCGGGAGCTTGTGGTAGCAAAGCTATATATGTTTCTTCCTCCTGGCTTTGGTGTTGTCTTTGTGACTTTGTTTTTAACAAGGCGAAGGCCTGCCTCTGAGTATTACGCTTGTCGGCAAAATTTAAACAAAGCGTAAATTTACTCCCATAATGCAATGGAGATTTTGGCTACATTGTGTTTGCAGCATATGAAAGCACGGAAATTTCCAGCATATAGCCGTTGAAATCGGCCTAAATTCAACGCCAATGAAGTTAACTCCGTGCACCTTAAATAGCCAATAAACAATTCGTTTAGTTGAAACTCCGTATAACAAGAAGGAAACGGACGGTAAAATAAATTATGGGAAGGCAATTTCGCGCTGCTTATTGGTTTACAGGTGCACTAAACGGCGGAAATAGGAGAAGTTGGGAAAATACCTGGTTTCTGAGGTTGCCTTTCACTTTCCTCATCATCCGCCTCCTTTTCGTTTCCTTTTTGCAACCCGCCTTCAGCCGTTAGCTTAACTTTTCTTCTTTTTTCTTCTTTCCTCACTAAATCTGCGACACCCTTTATTACTGACCCCCTCCCCCACTACCGCCTGGCCGCTTCTTCGCTTCACTGCCTTTCCGCCAACCCGCTCTTGTCACCGTCACTGTGTCATACCTGTCTCCCTTTTCTTGCTCACCACCCTCACCTTCACTTTTAAAGCGACCGCCTGTCACTCACTTCAAAAAACCAGTACTTGCACTGCCCGCTGTGACCACTCCTCTTTCTCTCTCTCTCTCTCTGGTGCGTGGCAGCGACCCCCTCGGATACACTTTTTCATTGCACCTCGTTCTTGCTTCACCTCCTCCCCTTGTTGTCACTGGGCGTGTATGGCTAGCCGCCTCTAACACTCACTGCAATCCTCACACACCCTTTTTGTATATTAGTTGTATTATTTTTGGTTGTTTATTGTTTATTTTCATTTTCGCTTCCTACAACCCACCCAATTCCAAACCACTCCGACTCATCTCATCTCATCTCCCCACTTCCTGTTGTTGCTGTACATCTCTTTTTTGTTTGTTATTGTAATTACACCTCCCTGCCCTATATCTGCTTCTTCTGCTGCCACTTCCAACCGCTAGCCTAGCCACTGGCCGCATAACCGAAACCCCCCAACCACCCACGGACTTTAACTTTTGAAAGGCCGCGCCACTAAGGCTCTATTTGGTCTCAACTTTTTTATTTTTGCAGCGTCACCTACCAACCTTCTGCCTTTTCCTGCTTCAACATGATGCAAGTGCAACGGTTGCTCTCCTCCACTCAAACGGGACCACTGTCTATTATTCCTGAAGAAGAATACATGGTGGCCAGCGAAGAAATGGAAGCTCCAGTACTTGAAAACAACTTTGTACGTGTTTATTTTCATTTCATGCGTTACCAACCTTCTAACTCAACCCCATTAGGGCTACACGAACGCGTTGGCAGCGCCGATGCACCTCCAGCCTTCTGCCTGCACCTCATCTGGCGTTACCTCCGTTTCGTCCGTTCCATCAGCAATAAGCTCCTCAGCAGGCTTGAAGACAATGCAAGCCTCCATCCAGCAACAAGAGAAAATGGAGGAGCCCTCTTCCCATTCCGAGGAGTCAGAGGAAGAAGCAGAGTCGGCTGAAGAAGATCATGGCAATGAAGAAGCGGGCTCGGAGGAGGTGGAGGAGGAAGAGGAGGATGAAGCGGACTCGGAGGACGGATCGGCTTCCAGCCCACAATCACCTGCCTCGCCTCGGTCGGAGCGCCCTCGTGATGACGGCAAAGGAGAATACTACTGCAAGTATTGCGACACGGCATGGCCATACAGCCACTTCCGCAACGCTCAGCAGTTTGGAGCCCATTGCAGCAACTGCTCCCGCAAACGCAAAGTCAAAGACCCTCAAGAGCTGACCATCAGAGAACGCAACAAGAGGCAACGTCACAACAAGGCTTCCACTTCTGCCACCGCATCCTCTGGCTCCCCCGTTGGCCACAGGCGCCGCAGCAGATCTTTAGCCAAAAAGGAGGAGGTTTTGCTGCGACCTCGACAAAGAAGTGAAGGGACCCGCGCCCGACACAATAGTGACGATGATGAGTTTATCGAGTCTCGTTGCATGAGCGCTATTCGTCGTGAACAAGCCAACCTGGGCAACCCTCAACGAAGGGCGAGGGCTAGGAGCACTTCTCTCCTCTCGGCTGCCCTCACCACCGCTTCTACGACGACTATAATCAAGAAACGCAACCCCAAAGGGCATAACAGCGACGGCGCAGATGGCGGCGTTGGCGAGTTGCCCTTCCAGCCTCGTGGCAGAGCCAGGAGCGTTTCTACCAAAGGTTGGCTGGAGGCCGCTCGGTGCAAGGATCCATCCTTCTACAAGAGCAAACGGCTAACACCAGTCTTTGACAACCCGAAAGACAGCAGCGGAGACGTCATCGCAGGGCTCCTGCGCGTTGTTGAGCACGAGTTTAGCAAAGAGGTGACCTCCAGTCAAGATCTGTCGCCCGCCGTAAGAGAGCTTCATGCCCTTCGCCAAGAAGTTGGGAACATGCACCGACGGGTCACCCAAGACCTGCCCTTCGAGGCCGCTTCTCTGCTTCAGGGCCTCCGTGTGGATATAAGCTCGCGGCTGGGTGCTCTCCAGACAGACCTTGCCTCTGAAATTGCTTTCAAAGAGAGCTACCGCAAGAAGAGATTTGCTGATCTCAAAGCTCAAATGGACACTCTGCAAAGTATTCTGAAGGAGGGGCAAGAACAGAGAGCCAACTTTCCTCTTCCCTCTGTGTCTGCTGGGGCGGAGCATCAAGCAAAACTGGAAGGTGCCCTCGTGCAGCTCAGAGAATTACGAACCCAATTCGACCAGGAGCTATCTAACAAGGAGCAGCGCTTTAACTCACAGCTCTGTGAGCTGAAGGAAAGTTGTGCCTCCCAGGTGCAAACCTTATCCCAGAACCTCAACCAACAGCTGTCTGCTGAAGAAAAGGAGGTGCATCAGGACTTGGAAGAATGGGCCTCCAGCCTGCAACGACGGTACAACTCCTGGCGCTCCTCCAGCCAACTGGCCACTACCCTGGAGGCTCCTCAATTCGCTCTTCCTCGCGCTATTCCTTCTTCCGCCTCTTCTTCTGCTGCTCAGTCAACTGCATCCCCCGCCGCCGTTGCAACAGCCACTACCCGCTTACCTGCAGGACCAGCGGTGCAACCGCATCACCTCAATGTTGCCCCGCTTTCTGCTGGCCGTTTACACCATCGCCACCGTCCTCGCAGCAACAGCAATGGTAGCAGCAGCAGTGATGATGACACGTATTTTGGTTTTACTGGCAGTCGTCGCCCCCACCCAAACCCACTCACCTCCTCTTCTTGAGAACCACAAGAAGGCCACTCCTCTTTTTTTTCTCCCACCAGGGCCAGCCCCGACCAGCACGCGTTCATGTAGATATGCTCCTCTTTTTTTTTTGACGCAACCACCCCCTTCCCTCTGCTAGAACAATTTATGTAAGCTACCAAAACTACATGTAAAATTCATTACTGTAAAGTTAATGTTGTAAGCTACCAAAACCCTTGGTTATTTTCCTTCACGATTCACTCTTTTTCCTTCTCTATCTTTATATCTACGCAACGCGATGGTAGTAAACTAAGTACTCTGGATAGCATTGCCTGTATTTTTTGTGGTTAGAGGAAAAGTTATTGGGAGCTTTGTTCCTGCAAGGAAGGAGGTACAAACCGCCTATCATAAACGATGAACTCGCGAAAGTCGAGAGCGGCATCACGCTGCCAGGCTCTGCTTTCACCCAGTACCGAGTCGTAGAGCAAACCTCCATCTCTATCGGGTGGTCTTCTCAAGGGTTGATCCTTGTTCGTAGCAGCCAGCCTCACCCTTTTTTCCCCAGCAAGTTTGTTGTTGACGTCATGGACGATAGGAAGTTGGGTTAGCTTCTCAACAAACGTTTGTTGTTGACGTACAGACCAACAACTTATTTAGGCACTTGAGGTCTTGAAGCGAGAGGGAGAAGGATCGCGGTTTGTACCTTGGGCACATGTCGCAGTGTGGCTAAAAGACAGTTTTAGGAAAAAAAAAACAAGAGATGTCAAAGAACAAGATAACATGAAACGTAGAACCTACCTATATTGGGAGCTTTTTGAAGAATCTTCTGCAAAGTAAATGCCACATCCAAACATCCTGTTAGTCAGATAACGTCAGTTTGTGCTAGGGTTAATCACCAGCAGCACCAAAACTACATCGGTTTTACCCCGCCAAATTTGATACCCGTTCGTCAAATCCTATAAGCGGTTAATGTGTGAGTACCCTCTAACATTAGAAAAAAAAAAAACAAAAACAAAAAAAAGAAGAACCCATACCTGACTCGCAAATCTTATCCACAATTTTGTGGTTCAGCCCATGAAACAGCTGTACAAAGTGTTTAGTATGCATAAGAATATATGAGTACAATGTAGAAAGGATAGGTGCGTACATGATATTCATTTGCCGCCGGATCGATAGGGTTCCCTGTCTTAACACCAACTATGTCCTCTGGCTTGGCATCATTACAGCGTATGACTTCTTGTTTGCGGAGATAATAATGGCCCCAAAGGGATGGATGTTGTAGCCGAAAAATCTTGCGTACTGCAAAAGACCTGATACAGAAGGAAGGGAGATAAGCGATCAAACAAGAACTCGGTATGACAGCAGCGAATACCTATAGCCATAGCGACTGAGGATAAGAAGGATAACAGTCAGTAAAAGTTTTCTGAGCATCCATCATTGTACAGACGAGTACCTTTTGTGAAGATCGCTGATGGTGGATTGCATCAAATGAGAAATCTTTTCATATTCATCATCTCCCCTAAACAGCTCCACTTGCTGCACTTTGTTGAAGGGAGTGGACCAGTGTTGTGGAAATCCAACTTCCAAGGTGTACGTTCTTGTCTCTGCAGCATGGTTGTTAGTTAAACGACAACAGATTCCATTTTTAAAACGAAGAAGATACGAACCTAGCTTTTGCTTCTTCAACTCGATGGTCTCCTAGAGTTTTTTGTTGGTTGTTGGGACATTCAGTTGTAAACAAAAAGTGTCATAAGAAAAGATAAGAGGGTCTCACATCTTTCTTGCTGTCGAACAAGTCCTCGTGGTTTCGTTTAAGTTTGCTGGAAACTTCTTTTGTTGCCTGTTGGGTACTAGTCTGAGTGGTGGAGGTCGCTACTGTTGCTGTTGTTGTCGTCACCGTTGCAGTATTTGAAGCTGAAGAAGCCGAGGTTGAGGGCTGCTCGCTTTTCAATAAGGCTGGGTATGGCTGCTGAACTATCTTATCATCCACTGTCCAAACACAAAGTAAACAACAACAATAAGAACAACAACAACAGCAAAGAAGAAGAAGAACAAGAAGAACAAGAAAAAGAAGAAAGCTAGTAATTAACTGATGCGGCCCCACCTGGGGCTTGTTATTATCCAAGTGATCTTGCGCCCCTGTCTGGCCATGCGCGCCCATTTGGAGGTTTTGGTCTTGTTCTGCTCCATAAAGTTGTAGCCAGCCACTCGGCAGGAACTGCAGCCGTTTTTGGCGCGCTCAATGGCGACCACGGTACCATCGGAGAGGACAGCCTGGTCGTCACCGGCGTGCATCGCCCAATGCACCACCAACGCATCTTTTTCTGTAACTCACCCCAATTTAGCAAAAGGCACTTTTCCCCAACAAATCCAGAGGAGGATTACCGCGCACCTTGCAGCATCACCGTTCCTTGCTTGCTTGCGTTACTTCTTCTTAACTCTTTTGCGTGCCAATAAAAACAATAAGGGGCAAAATCCTTCTTGGAAGGGAAATTGCAATCACAATCACATCATGATGTATGTATTTAAATTAAATTTGTTTCCAGGAAAAAATAAAAAAAAGGCAGGGACAAAGATGAATGTTCACCAACCAGCAGCAGGAGGAGGGGGAGGAGGAGGTGGTGGAGGCTGGATATCCAGGAAGAAGAAGCGGGCCAACCCGTGCGATACTGTATCAAAGGGGCAGGCATCGACAACTTCTCCTGCTGTTGTAAATACCCCTGTTGCTACAAATTCGCCTTTTGGCAATGGAGCACTAGCAACGGGGCTGGCTACCATCAGCGGTACACCTGGGACGCCCATGGCAGCCATGCCCCAACCGAATGCAGTAATTGAGAGAAGCGAACCGATGGAGGAAGTGGTGGTAGCTCCCGCTACGCCACCGCAGATTAGGCCAAGGGCTTCCATAAAACTCTCCCCTTGCTCGTCGCCCGAGGTAAAGAGGCACCACCCCACCACCACCCTCAATTTCATTTTGTTCCGCTAACAGCTTTTTTTTTGTTCCTGTGTTGCTGTTGGTTAAAAGTTGGTGATGATACCTTCTTCGCAGGAGGAAGAAGTAGACTCGGCTCCCTCATTCCCGTTGCGGCAAGCCTCCTCTTTCGCTTCACAACCAATCATCTACTCGTTGTCCTCCGAAAGCAACTCTCTGAAAGAAGAGGATAGTGACGACATAGTGGTAGGCACTGAGGAACAGGATGAAGTGGAGGATGACGTAGAAGACTTCAGTTTCGTGTCCTCTCTCTCTCTCTCTCCCCCTCGCTCTCACTTCTTCTGCTGACTAGAGTGCTCTCCTCAATATAGGTGAAGAGGAGTGTATGCCTGTGCCTCCTAAAGCGCAGCCACAACTTTTACCTGTAAAGCAACAAAAAGGCTCCATCTCAGCTCCATCCCCGGCCTCCCATCGTTTTCATATGGCAACGGCCACGAAACAACTGGCTAGTTCCCATGTGCTTCCATCTTTTTCCAACTGTCATTCCAAACGAGTCAAAGCAGAGCCCCTTGATAACGACTACGATGTTGATGGCAACGCGGGTGCCCTCTTCGTGAACGTGCCCATTGGTTGTAGTCATTCTGGTCGGAAGGAGGTCCCTCAAACGGATTTGGAGGATGACTTGCTACCTACTCCCATGTTCTTCACGCCCTTGGGACACATGGTAGCCCCTTTCTCCCATCTGTCTACTCTCCTATTCACTCACCCTATTTCCTCTCTTGCATTCGTTTTCTCTTGGTTGTCTTCGTTCATGGTGTAGGACAATACAACCGAGCCCGCGGAAAACAACCACGAAGAAGAAGAGGAAGAAGACGCAGATACGTGTTACTCAGTTAATGTGGAAGGTAACAGATCGCCTGTCGGACCTTCAAATGACGCAGATGAAGATATAGAGGTAGACCCTTCAACAGTAAATGATCCTCAACCCAATGAACAACAAGAAACCCACCTGGAAGACAATGCCGATGAAATAGAAATGTATTCCGAGGAACAGGAGGAAGAAGAGCCTGCAGATCTATCTCACCTTCACCGATTCAAGCCATATGGCAAGGCTTCCAAGCTAGAACCTTGCGCTTCCGCAATGACCCCTTTGGGGCCTCGTGTTCGTGTAAAAGAGGAGGAGGTTGAAGAACTTTCGGAAGAAAGCCCTGCCTTCCTTGCCCCCTCTCGTTCCCCCCATACATTTTCAAGGGTTTCGCCCTTTCGCGTAAAGGGAGCTTCTGTACAAGATCAAGATGCGGCCGTAAGTGGCGCTACTGAACGTTTTTTGAATACCCTCAAGACTCCAACAAAGGATACTCAATCCATTGAATCCGACTCGACCTCGCCCCATCGGTCACACTATCTTAGGAACGGCTACGCTACAAAGTTACAAAATCTCTTACATCGCAAGAGTTATGAAGGCTCAAAGATATCTTCTGCTGCCTCTCCTGCCTTTGTTTTAACTGAAACTAATCCAGCCTGCACACCAAACGGCCTTGAAACCTCTTCTCCCTTATATGTACAAATCTTATCGCTTATCAACTATCCAGCAGACTCGCTTTCCCTTGCCTCCTGCCTAACACTTAGCCCAAGTGACCAGGTTTTTGGTTGCCTATCTTCATTCTGTCAAATCCAACTCTACTAACCACTTGTATTGACCAACAAGGCTCTGCGTTATTTGGTTTTGGTTATTCCCGATTCTGTGAAACAGTCACTTCAACTTACTCGCGGCATGTTTGTGGAGCTTTATCCTCCTTGGTTAATATTCCTCTTTCCTGTTGTCCTGTGTTCTGTCTTTACTCATGTCGAACTTTACGTTTCGTTCCTTGTGAAGGCGCCAACTACAAGTTGTGACAACACATAGGAACCAATTGGAACACAGCTTAGTTCTGTTTGCGGAGCAGTGCGAACTTGCTAAACCAACGAGTGACACTTCCCAGCACAATTGTTCTGCCATCCATGCTGAAGCCTGTGCGCAACGCACTCAAACCATTCTTCCGTTCACATTAGGAGATTTGCAAGGCAGCCATGTGGCTTCCGATAAAAACGAAACGTGCTGATAGTACACCCCTTTGTTTTTGACGTGGAAATAAACCAAAGTACTCTAGTTTCTTTATGCAATCATGAGCCACAACTAGTCCTTTTTGCTGTGTTTGAACACAGAGAGGAAGAGGGAAGGAGGGAGGGAGGGAGAGAGAGAGAGAGAGAGAGAGAGAGAGGATGCAGAAAGTAAAAAACTGCATTGCCACAGCAACTGACAGTACAGTTTGGTGCCGCCTTAGTTTGGCTTATTTGCCCATGCCCATAAGCCTAGAGAGAACAGCGTCAAGCTCAGAGAGCTTTTGCTCCGAGCTGGCAAGCTCAGCTTCCACCTCCCGCCTGCGTTCCACTTCCTCCTCGTACTTTTGAGTAAGAATGTTGATTTCCTCTCTCAAGCTCTCAGCTTCTTCAGTGACTTCACTGACAGCCTCTTCTCCAAGCTTTTGCAACTGCTCGGAAGCTTCCATCCACTGCTCCACTTCGGCCTCAAGGCGCTCGATAGTTTGCGTCTTTTCGTCCAAGAGTCTTTGGTATTCGTTGATCTTATTTTGGAGGTCAGAGGGGGCTTGGCTGGACTTGGCTTGAGCCAAGCGTTTTTCCAGTTCCTCTCGTTTGGCAACTTCGTTCTCGTTCTTCTTGATCTGTGAATTTACGTCGCTGCTAAGTCGCTGCACCTCGTTGGTCAGCCTCTGGACCTCGCTGGTCAGCCTGTTAACTTCGCCTTGGTTGTTGGAAGATTCTGCACGAGTGCGGGCCAATTCGTCACGTTCTCCTTCTGCTTCCACTCGTTTTTTCTCGGCTTGTTCGAACTTGGCTTTCCACTTTTCCAGTTCTTGTTGGAGAGCTTTTCTCTCCGCATCGCTGTTGGAGTTGGCTTGTAAGGTCGCAGAAAGTTCATCTTTCTCTTTTTGTAGCTGTTCCTTGACTTCACCCTCTTCCTCTAGACGCTGTTGCAGGTTCTTGACTTGATCACCAAGGGATTGTGCTTGCTGCTCGCTCTCCTTGAGTTGCTCTTCAATAGCAACCTTAGCAGCGCGCAGAACATCTGCCTTTTTCTCCAGAGCCACACACTTATCTTGCAATGAAGACACCTGCTCTTGCAAGGCTTCAAGTTCGCTGCTGCGGGCGCTTTGGTCATCCTCAGCACTGGCCTTGAGTTTCTCCGCCTTGTCCTTTTCTGTGCGGAGGCTTTCTGTGAGTTCCGCAATGGTCTTTTGGCTCTCTTCCAAAGCAGCCTCCTTTTTCTCCAGGCTAACTCGCAGGTGGGCGACTTCGCTCCTTAGGGCAGCCTCTTTCTCCACCACTTCTCTAGTTTGTATGGTACTTCCTTCTTTTTCTTTCAGGGCCTCGGTCAGCTCCTTTACTCGCATCAGCTGAACTTCCAGCTCCGCAGACTTATTCTCTATCTCCGCCTCCAGTTCGCGCTTAGAACTTTGAAGCTCTTCCAGCTTGCTCTTCTCACTCTCAAATGCGGCAACCGTGCTCTCCAAGTCTCTAGCTTTGCTTCTCAGCTGCTGCTCCGCTTCTTTACGAGCCTTGTCTGCTGCCTGTCGCTTTTCATTCTCCTTCTCTAAGCGCTCCTTTATGGCATCAAGTTCTTGCTGCACGTTGCTCAACTCCTCCGATTGAGATTTTGATTGAGAGGCATGGCTCTCTTGCTTTTGTTTCAAAGCATCCAACTCTGCTTTGAGGCTGTCACTCTCCTTCGTCTGTTTGGCTAAGGCTTTCTCCGCTTCCTTTAGCTTCACTTGAAGCTCCTCTAAATTCTTTGACTTTTCTTCCATCGCTTTGGCAAAGTTAGCCAACAGTTGAGTTGAAGCAGCAGACGATGCCAGATTTTTCTCCGCGCTTGCTGCTGCTGGCACAGATGATGATGTTGCCGAAACAGCAATGGTGGGGCTAGCGGTGGTGGCCGGTGTAGAGGCGGACGAGACCGCTGGAGAAGGCTCAGCTGCCGCTACAGTTTGTTTAGCTTGGGAAACAGGAGCCGCAGAGGAAGATTCACCGGCTGAAGCGGGTGTAGCCACAGCAGATGGGCGGGGCGACGGGGAAGCACGCGAAATCTCCGGAGAAGGAGATCTTGGGGAGGGCGCAAAGTCCTCTTCATGTCCTTTTTCTTTTGCTGAGGTCGTTTCGGAACTGGTGCCAGCACTAGCTGATGAAGCCAACGCCTTTTTTCTTCCAGCTCCTTTCGAAAGGGCTAGCTGTGTTGGCTCCCCACCAGCTGCTGGTACTTCAAGAATTTTTTCTACGAGATCAGGCAGAAAACGCCAGTGGTCAGTCATTGAGTTTGTTGGAGAGGGAGGGAGAGAGAGAGAGAGAGAGAGAGAGAGAGAGAGGGGGTAGAAGAGAGAAGAGAGAGAAAGGAAGAGGGGAGCTCACTTGTATCGAAGACGTGAAAGTCTGTGGAAGAACTATCACCGCCTAGCAAATAGAGCAAGGTTTTGCCTACAAGATTCAAGGTATGGCCAAGTCGTGGGGTTGGGGTAGAGCCTTCTGTTGTAGGATCCACATCATACCACTGCATAGTCTCTGTAAAGAAAACGAGAGAAGATTAGCGATCTTCCACTAAATTGAAATATTCAGATGGGGAGGTGCTGGTAAACCTAAATCCAAATAGTGAACATCAGAGAGTGGGCCAGAAGGTCCCTCTCCACCGAAAATGTACATATGGTTGCCGACGATGTCTGCTCCAGCTCCATAGCGAGCTGGAATAGATCCACGTACCTCTGGTTGACTCCAAGTGAAGGTGTCTACACCCAAGAAGCAAAAGCAAAGATGAAATGTCAGTTTAGGTTCTCTTGTCTTCTCTTTATGTCCATGTGTAGAGTTATATCAGAAGGAACCAACGTGGTTAACGTACCAACATCGAGAATGTGGACGTCGCTAAAGCAATTTTTGCCGTCGCTACCGCCGTACACAACCATCTTTTTGCCGCATATGACGGCGTTGTGGGAATAACGAGCAGCGGGGGGAGTGCCCTGCGGCTTCACCACACTCCATTCATTCTTTCTGCTTTCTGGAATGGCAAGGTTAGGCCAGCCCAAGAGAAGTCCTTGCCCAAAAGAAAGCACTCACCGTTGACAAATAAATAGAGGTCGTTAAGGGGGCGGACCAGGTAACGCCCTCCAAAGATCAGAACCTTGTGCTCCGTCAACGACACCGCCGAATGTGCGCTTCTTGGCAGAGGTAAGGTACCAGTACACCTTGGTCGCGACCACGCATTGGTGCCTTTTGGTGCAGGGTGGAGAGGCGTGAGGGCCGAAATAGAAAATTATAACAACGACAACAAGCAACAAACAAACAACATAAGACAACAACAAAAAACAAAAGTAGAATTGCAACGCACTGGCATTCAGCAGAAACGTGTCGTTAAATGAGTGGCTTTTGTCCTTGCCGCCAAAGATGAGGAGGTGGTCCTTGCCGTTGTTCTTTACTACAGAAGCAGAATGACCGTGGCGAGGTGTGGGAGGTTGTCCTCGTACGTCTACTTTATCCCACGACTTGAGTCCACCTAGTGATTATGTAGCCGCGCTGGTTAGTAAGGGATCAACGAACATTGGGAAGAAGTACTGCTACTAATTATTGGGTAAGAACGTTACCCGTGGCAAGCACAAAGACGTCGTCGGCGGCAGTGCCGTCCGCGTTAAGGCCCCCATACACGTAAATCTTATTTTCCAGGGTGGTGGCGCTGTGTTCGGTCCTTGGCAAGGGAGTGGCACCCCTCGCACGAGCTGCAGTCCAGGCCATGTTGACGATAAGGCTCTTGTTGTGTTTTTGCGGTGGTTGTGGGTGCTGTTGTGCCCGCGCAACCTAACCTTTGTAACAGAAGCAGCAGTGGCGGCGGCGGCGCTGCTGAATTGAAATAATATTTGGCCAAAAATAAAAAAAATGCTAGCGTGGGTTACGGCAACCACCACCACAACCACAAAAAAAAAAAAACAGCAATAGACCCGCACCGCAATCTAACGTGGAAATGCTTGCATTTTTTTTTTTTGAACTTGGTGGTAGGGGTTGTGCCCCCATCCTGTGGACATGCCCAAGTGAGGCGATTGATAGTGGTCTGGGCTTCCACCACCCATAACATGGCATGTAATATGATCTTTGCGCCGCCTTAGCAGGGATACTGACGACCTGGTCGCGCTGCGGTGACCTTCGTGACGACATGATTTTATTAAAAATCGCCAAAGAAAAAACAACAGCCAGAAGCAAGCGGCGGCAGGGGAAGTGGTTCACTGCACTCCGAAAATTCACAACATGGAAGCGCTCAAGGAAGGGCTGGCGGCCCTCCGCCCTACCCAACAAATAGTGCAAGTGCTACGGCAACGCGGCCAGCTCAACAGGAGAGACCTTTGGAATGAGCTCGTGCGGCAAAACACTTGTGGGTGTCTTCTGCTCACCTTTTTTTTGTATGTTTGTTGTGGGCCGTGCTAACGCGTAATCCAACCATAACGCCATCACCACCATCACCAAAAACAACACTAAACACTCAGCCATAAGGAGCAAGTTCCAGAGCAAAAAGATTTTGAGGTGGTTGCTACACCGGAACCGTGTGCAAAAAGTGAGCGTAGAGGGACAAAAGCGTCTGCTGTTCAAAGTTAACGAAGAAAACGAGGCCAAGGCACAGCGCAAAAAAGAGCAGAAGAGAAAATACGTGGAACTTACCCAGAGCGAAGTTCTGCGAAGGCAGCGACAATACGCCCTGCGCCTGGCCATGCAGCAGGGCTCTGTCAGGCGGTCTGAGGACGATCCCAACACCAGGAAGAATAGGGCTAGGGCCAAGCTTGAGGCCCGCGCTAAACTCGCCATGCAAACTCCGATGAGCCCCACCTCCTTAGACAATGCTTCCCCCTCCACATAAAGGTCTCTTCTTGTCTGTCTCTCTTATTTTTTGGTTGGTATCGTGTGTGTTATTTGTTTGGGGGCTTTTATTCCTTGTTCTGGTTGCAAATAGGAGATAGGCACTAGAGCAAAGCCTATTCGGACGGACTGTCCCTGCTGCCGCAGCAACTCCTGGAACGGCTTCGGGGATTACTTCCTAGTCTTGGAACGTTCTTCCTGATAAGCCTTGGCAAGGGCGTCTTGCACATCGCGAGGAACAGCGTCATGCCGCTTGTACTCCATAGAAAATTCTCCCTTGCCCTCCGTCAAGGAGCGAAGGTCCGTGGCATAGCCCACCATTGCGCTCAGCGGCACCTCCGCTTCCAACACCACGTAATCCGTTAGTGTGCTGGAGTTGAGGATGAGACCCTTACGGCGATTCAGACCGCCTACCACCGTACCCTGGAACTCGTGTGGCACTTGTACCTCCACTGACATAATAGGTTCCAGCAGGAAGGGATTAGCTGCCATCATTCCTTTTATCCCCATTATTCGTTTTTGGGTATTGGGTTAGTTCTATAGAAGCAGGCATGGCGGATCAAACAAACTTTGGGGCAATAAACGTACCCTGACGCATGGCATTGATGGTGCAGGTCTTGAAAGCAAGTTCACTGGAGTCGACTGGATGCCAGTTGCCGTCATTAATTACAACGCGCACGTTTTGCACAGGATGACCAGTCAGTGGACCTTTCTCTGCTGCTTCAAGAACTCCCTGTTGTTGATTAAGGATAATGAGAATCCAACATGGTTTTCAGCTTGATCGGCTTTGAGAGAGGGAAGGGAGAAAAGGAAATAACAAACCTTTTCGCAAGCAGGTATGAAAGAAGGAGGGATAGAACCACCAATGGTTTCATTGATAAACTGTACGCGCTTGCCCTCTTTAGCCAGCTCCTCCGCGTCGAAATCGTCAAGGGGTTCCACATAGCCAATAACACGGGCATATTGACCCTGTCCACCAGTCTGCTTTCTATGTGTAAAGTCGAATTTAGCTTTGGAGCTAAGAGACTCTCTATAGGCAACGCGTGGTGGTCCTGTTTCGACGTCCACTCCGTACTCTCTGCGCATTCTTTCTGTATAAATCTCTAAATGCAACTCTCCCATGCCCGAAAGAATGGTCTAAGGTCATCGAATTGCCCAAAGCGAAGCAAGATTGTGTTGATATAAGGTTTTTTCAGAAAAAAAAATGAATAAAAGGGAAGGACGAAACTAACCTCGTTTGTTTCTGGGTCAATGTGAACCTTAAAAGTAGGATCCTCCCGCTGGAACCGTTGGAGAGCCTTTCCCAGATTCTTGGCTTGTCCCTTATCTTTGACATGAATAGCCAGTGAAATAACAGGGTCTGGGATAAACATCGATGTCTGCCAATTCATTAGAAACACAAGGATCAGCTATTACATTAACATAGGAAGAGAGAAATGGTTCCTACCATTGACCAATTGATGGTACCGTCTGTGAATGAAGTGCCTGAAGCACATTCCACTCCAAAAAGAGCACAAATCTCTCCGGCACCCACTTCATTAATTTCCTCCATGTCATCCGAGTGCATCCTTATGAGGCGAGGCACCTTCACTTTCTTTTGTGTGGCAGTATTTGTGATGGTGTCGCCTTTCTTCAACTGGCCTTGATAAATTCGCATGTAGGTTAACTGTCCAAAGCGGCTTTCTTCAAGCTTAAAAGCAAGACCCACAAACGGTTTCCTGAAGTCAGCAACTACAGCTACCTCCTTTTCGTTATCATTTAAATCCAAAGCCATATTTTTTCTGTGGCAATCTAAGTTAGAAGGCAGTTGAACACGAGGATAGATATACGCACACTTCGGTTGGATTAGGCAAGAAGGATATAACGCCATCTAGCAGATCCTGGACACCTTTGTTCTTGTAAGCAGAGCCCATGAACACTGGTGTAAATTTGAGTTTAATGGTGGCTCGACGGATGGCTTGCTTGAGTTCCTCTTCGGTAGGCTCTCGTCCCTCGCTAATTACTGCTTCTGCAAGCTCATCGTCCGCTTCATAAACAGCTTCTAGCAACTCCTCTCTCTTTTTCTTAGCCTCGGGTAGAAGTCCTTCCGGTATTTCTCTTTCTTTCACATATTCGCTGCAAGGTGGCAGTGATCATCAGCATAAAATTGATGTAAAGAAAAAATAGCGGCTAAGGAAAATAAAACAGAGAAGGGGAGAGAGAGGGGGGAGAGAGAGGGAGAGAGAGAGAGGGAGAGAGAGAGAGAGGAAGAGGAGAATAGACATACCCGGAGTTGCCTTCATAATAGTGAGCCTTCATACCAATTAAGTCTACAACGCCACTAAGTTGAGACTCTATACCGACGGGGATCTGAACAGCAGCGCAAGGCACGCGAATCTTATTGCGGAACTGGTCGATAACTTTCCATGGGTTGGCGCCAAGTCTGTCCAATTTGTTGATGAAGGTAAGTCTGGGCACGTTGTAACGTTTCATCTGTCTGTCAACGGTTATTGTTTGACTCTGTACTCCAGACACGCCACACAAAACCATAATGGCTCCGTCTAGCACCCTCAACGAACGCTCCACCTCTATTGTGAAGTCAACATGGCCAGGCGTGTCGATAATGTTGAGGTGGCAGTGCTTCCATCGCACGTAGGTGGCAGCGCTCTTAATCGTGATACCTTTTTGTCGTTCTAGCTCCATAGAGTCCATCTTGGCACCCACGCCATCCCCTCCTCTTACCTTTGTTAGTGAACACTGTGAGCGAGGAGGTGTTGCGAGAGAGCCAACTAAAAACAAAAATCGTTGCGGAGCTCAAAAGGTAAAAGTTACCTCGTGTATGGCTTGGATGCGGCCAGTGTAATAGAGAATCCTCTCTGTTAAAGTGGTTTTACCCGAGTCGATGTGGGCCGAGATACCTATGTTGCGAATATTTGCAAGGTCTTCTTGTAGCTTTGGGGGAAGGTGGTACGAGAAGTGGGGGTGGTTAGTCAATGTTGTAGTTAGATTGGCATGGGAAGAGCAAGGAAGAGCTACCCCTGGCGCAACACTCGAAAAATAACGTGCGGTCGTTCTGCGGAAGAACGGGAACCGGGCGCGAGGCGGAAAGCAAGTCCCCTGAGTTGCCTCTGCACTGCATAAGGCCGAACAGCTGTTGCTGCTGCGTAGTGAGGTCGTCTTCCCGCCCCCAAATAGACCGTCACCGCAGCTGTTGGCGGAACGAGAGCCCGCCCTACATGCTAACCTTCTCAAACCTGCCCACGCCATCGCTCCAGTTTCTTCTCTTTGCGGTGCACAATCAATCAGAGGGAGAGGGGTTGTTTGTTCAACAAACAGTTGCGGTGAGGTGCACTTGAGTGTGCGCAGTGGCGGTGGTGTTTTCTTTTGCCGAAATTAAAAAAAAGGGGAGAAAAAAGAAAGAACAGGAGAAGCAGCAGCAGCAGCAACAACAACAACAACAACAGGGGGGTGAACAACAACCAACAACAAGTTCAACAGGTGTTGTGCCAATCACGTCACTCACATATGACCCCTCAGCCCTTTAGGTGAACCTTTGGCCCTCTTTCTCCATCCTTGTTGGTGGTGGTGGTGGTGGTTGGACTTTCTTGTTGGTTTCACTTCTCCAGTAGGAGGAGGGGGAAAATTGTCGGAGCGGGTTATGACGATGCTTTTGGGCTGCCTCACATGTTTCGTTAGCCTTCGTCGTCACTCCAGGTATCCCCCAGGTCACCACCTGCATTCTCCTAGGAGCGGTAATAAAGTTGGTGGTGACAAAGTGGTCAGCATATTGGTTGGGTTACACTATAGAACAAAGAATGCGAACCCCAGCAAGATGGCCTTCTTGGCCTTCCTCATCCTCGTCCTCATCAGGAGATGGCTCCCAATACAGTATTTGGTGATCACTGGCCCCTGAATACAGCTCCTGATTGGATTTGTTGTTGGTGCGGAAAGTGGAATGAGCATTTGGATTATTGGGGGGGGGGGTGCAAGACACCTGATTGTCAGGATGAAACACACAACAATTGACTGACTCATAATGACCACTGAGCGAGTACACCTTTTCTCCAGTATGTGCAACAAACACTGCAATATGGGAACCATTAGGATGGTAGATGCGTGAGCCATTTGCCGATATACTAAATTGGTTGCCACGCTGACTATTGTTCCGTGCCCCAGAGTAGTTGACGAGTGTGTTCTTTCCTGTGTTGCTATCCCATCTCCGCAAGCGGTTATCGCTACAAAGAGGAAATATATAATTGATGAGCATCCAGTAGGTTAACGGTAGGAAGGCTCAACGCACGTTCCGGATGTTAGCAAGAATAGTCCATCTGGCGTGAAGCAGAGGGAAGTAACGGAAGCATCGTGGGCAGTTGCAACTTGAGAGCTAATGCTTGGCTGCAGATTACGGTGACCGTGTGAGGATAGATTGGTTTGTCCAGTGGTGTTATGTTGATCCAGGCTCAACAAGCTTGTTCCTGCTTTTCTGATGTCCTAATTAGCGGAGAAGGACAAGATGTGGTTGTGTTAGGCGCAATAATAGGAATTCTTCTGATGGCAGCAACATTACTAGGTAATACGCACCCACAATCTCACAGTTTTGTCCACGGAACCGCTTGCCACAATGAACTCGTTGGCAGGCGACCAGCCCACGCACCAAATAGGTGCCCTATGCCCTTTATCACAGAGGATCATTAGCAATAGCGCAGTCCTCATTTGTACCAACTCGAGAGGAAGTCAAGGAGTGTACCAATAAGACAGTGAGCGGAGCTACCAGAGGTGGGGTCACAAAGGCGAAGCTTGGGGTCTCCCGTTCCTGCTGCTACGAGGCAATGGCGAGTGGCGTGTGGGGCAAGGGAAATGGCGTATACCTTGCTTGGCAATTTGAACTTATAGACAACCTATGCCCAATTGGCATGCAAGCAAAGGAACATAAGAGGTGGGGTCACATTTTGCAGGAGGGGTAGCGACTCACCTGTATGGAATTAGTGTCCCACATGTTGAGGTTGTGGTCGAAAGACCCGCTGAAAAACATGCCTGTGTCATGAGGATACCATTGCACACACGATACACCATACGTGTGGCACTGCCTGCTTGCCACCCAAAACGAAAACAAAAAATGGGGTTCGTTTGCCTCAAGGGAAAAGGGAGAGAGCAGCTCTTCGTACCTTCTTTTGGTAGTAAATAAGGGGCTGTAGGTTTTTTTAACCCAATCCGCCCTTGTTGTCTTTGGTTGGTACTCCTCCTCCTCCTCCTCCTCCTCCAGCTCAGCTGGCTCTGACTGTTGTTCCAGGTCATACACTGAAACAGTAGCATCAGTCGCCCCCGAAAGCAAACTGTCAATTGAGCGTGGTGAGGGGGAACTGCCACAGAAACCACTGCCACAACACTTTGGTACTTACTATCTCCTTTCTACGGGATCTAGACTGAGAGAGTTAACAGGCCCCTGAGACAAAATGTGAGTGGAGTTGCACTACAGCACTCAACCACTACAAACCTCATGCTCGCTCAAAAACTCTTTGTCCCTGCTGGCGGTTATGCACACCGTACGGTGTGCTTCTTTGGCACGACTTAGAAGCAGAGGAGGGTCCCACCCTATTTCACGGTTTAACAGGCAACGCAACATCCATACATACAGCCGTCGGTCGGGACTTTGTGAGGCGGGCTTCTGTGGGGTCTGAACCCTTGTCTATTTTGCGGAGAGAAATAGCATCGTTTGTTTTTTTGTCTTGGCGCGTGTTTTTTTATTTTTAATGAAGAAGAAGCAAGAAAAAAGAAGAAGAAGAAGAAGAACAAGAAGAACAAGAAGAACAAGAAGAACAAGAAGAAGGGGGGAAGGGAGGAGGGCCACTCTTTAGTGCTTTTCATCAGTGGTGCTATCACGGGTGGCGCCGGCCTGGGGCCTGTTGCTGCCCATCTGTCCAAATAAGTTACCAAGGGCGCTTGGATCTCTCATCATATTCTGCGCCCTATGGCGATCAGCGTGAAAGGGAACACAACCACGTTAAAGTAAGGTGGTGATCTTGGGAGATTAAGGAAAGGAGAGATGGCAGTGGTACATGTTCATCATTGTGGGGTTGTTCATGAGCTGAGCAAATGAGGGCGAGGACATGAACTGCTGGGCCATGTTCACAAGATTTGGGTTCTGAAGAAGATCGCCAAGGTTGGGTGTTCCTCCTGCAAAGTTTGTCATAATCTCTTGATAAGTACTCGTTCAAGCCATGAAGCACTGGGAAGTACCTTGATCACTTTGTGAGGCAAACTGCTGGGCCATTTGTTGGAGCTCTGGATTCTGAAGGAGACTTTCCAATCCCCCGAAGCCTTGTGTTTGGGCCTGCTGCGAGCTTGCAAGCTTCTCCTTACATAACTCCAGAGACTCCCTGTTTGCAGTATTATCTGGGTCCAGTTCCAGGGCTTTATTGTAGCCTTGGGCGATGGCCTCCTCATATCTCTCCAATGAAAACAAGGCAAAACTGCACGTACAAGAAATGAAATAGAAAAGAAACAAGCGTGGATCAGAGGACCATAAAACTCATTGATGTAAAAGAGCTCATATACCCTAGTCGGCTGTAGGCCTTGCTATATTTTGGGTCAATAGCAATTGCCTTCTCACAGTCTTGGATAGCTTGCTCGTGTTGGCCAAGGCGACTATGTACAGCAGCTCTTTTTGTAGAAATGAGCAAGTGAAACCACAACCACATGTGCACAAAAGAAGAAGCTAATCCACCTGTTGGAATAATAGATAGCATTGCAAGGGTTCAGTTGGATAGCCTTGCTGTAAAGCGACAGGGCTTCTGCAAGTTCTCCGGAGGAAAGCTTCTCATTGCCTTTGTTCTTAAATGCTTCCGCTTGTATGACTTGCTCGGTGGATGGTGGTGGTGGTTGTTGATCCACTGCAGGAGGACTCTGTGCGCTACTGCTGAATTTCTGCACAAACTTCTGCCTCGCTAGTTTGAGACGCTGCGTGTACTCTAAACGAGGTTGGAGGAGGGAGAAGGCAATTGAGCATTTGGAAATAAATAATCCCTTCCCACTGCGGGTACGTACCTGGGTCTCCTTTTTGAGTCCCTCTGAAGAAGTCTTGCTTCTCCAGCATGGACACAAAAGCTTGAAACTTTGTCTCATCAACGTTGGCTGCAAAACGCGAAATGCGAGGAGTTTGTTACGATAAGGTGAAAAACAAAGACTCACAAGGAATGGCGAAGAAACTAATAGCTGGCATGGGATATGTGCCTACCTTCAGTTTCTTCGTTTTGTTCTCCCTCCTTTGATGTGGACCTTCCTTCTTGCTCTGGCGGCTGCTGCTGAGTAGGTGAGTGTGGTAAGTTGGTTGTTAAGAGAAAAAGAGAGAGGATGGACTCGCACCACCAGAAGCTTAGAGAGAGCTTCTGTAATTTTTTCCTTGCCAGCCAAACCCATTCCAAAGATTTGTGGGAGGTCGAGAGGCACCGAGAGCTCCGTCCGTTGTTGCTCATTCTGCAGGTCCAAGCCAAAAGCTGCGCCAAGGCATTGTATGGCCACCTCCAAACTTTCACTGTCCTGAACTGCAGGTTGAGCGTCTGAATAGTAGGGGACCCCTTGCGCTAACCTACTCAAATACTCCAATGTCGCGAAGAGTAACTGCTTGTGTTGCAAGCCGCCGCTACCTTCCATCTTGGTTGCCCCCCTTTTTTCGCTCTTCTCGGTTCGTTTCCTTCACGACGACGCGGAAAAAAGTGTCCCTCAAACAAACGTCATGTTATCGTTTTAAGATCCATATCCCTTGTTATGTTCTTGAGAGTTGTGGATGAATAATTAGTTGCAACCAAAGCTAATACGTCGGCATAAAGTGGTTACCAAACGAACCAGTGAGAGGCAAGCTTTGGGGCTTGGTGGATGTTCAAGTTTTATTATGCAGAAGAGGCGAAAGTGTGAGCTTTGTCGCCGTCTGAAACGCAACTCCTCTACATCTCTTTGTTGCGCCTTCTGTAATTTCCTTCCGCTGCATCGTAGGTGCTACACATTGCTCCATCCTCCAGTTCTGAAAATGGAAGGCCGTAAACGAAAGCCACCGCTGTCAACCTCGTCTCTTTCTTCAAGGTATATATACTTCATCTCTTTCTTCAAGTGTATATATGACGTATTTTTGGGCACCTTGGCAATAACTGTTTTAGGCTTTGCTCTACATGTTGCCACTAACTTCTATTAATTCATGTTATTTACTCTCTTTCAACACTGTCCTAAAAATTGACAAGGAAGAAAAACTGTGAATAACAGTAATAAACTTTAACTTGTTGAATGTAGAGAAAGGACCTTTAATAGAATGAAATACAACAACATATATACAAGGAGAAATAGGGATAGGTATTTTCTTTTTTTCATTTTATTAAAGGTCTTTTTCCTATGTTGATCAAGTTGGTGTCTGGCAGGTTGTTCCTCTACCAGCCTTATCAACTGTTTCAATACTCAAAGCAGCTTATTGCTTCAATAAGATTGCATCCTTAACCTACTAACTTTAAAAAAAGTCATCTTCATTGGTGCTCATCTTTTTTTTCTATTTCTTTTTGTTGACTTTTTTCGAAGTTGCTAAAATCAACAAGTGATGTAACCTTGAGTCAGATTCATATACTTAGTCTTTTTTTGGAGATGAAGACTTAAGTACTCGTTTTTTAGCACTACTTATCTTACTTTTCCTTGTTTTTTCCCGTGTTCTTTGTTTACATTAATAGCATCTTAATGTTGTATAATAAAAACAAGCATAATTGTAAGACAAACTAAGTATGAGACTTGAACTTAATTTTACTAAAAGTAAAGTGCACAAGTGATAGTAAAGTATCATATGTTGTGTTATAAGTTATCTTAAGAGGTAAAGTGAAAGAAATATTATACCACTATCCCATAATACCTATCCCTAAATGTTGAAGGATAAACCCTGCAAATCAAGAATGGGATAACACATAAGTAACTCTGGGTTTATTTACATGAAAAAGGGTGTGGACCAAATTTGTGCTTTTGAATGTATTGCCTGGAAAAGGGGAAAATAAAAAGGGGTAAGAGAAGTTGGGGTATCCAGGGAGAGTGTTTACAGGAAGTCATAATGACATGATTTGTTGGTCTTCCAACACAACTCTCCTTATTTATTAATCTCTTTCTTTCTTTTTATTAAAGGAGGGTCTTTTCCTTATGCCCATTGAGCTAGTGCCTTTCAGGTTGTTTCCCTACCAGCCATATCATAGCTTTCCTGCTACACAAAAGCAGCACAGTATCCACACCTTTAAGGCAAAGAAACACTGTTTATTTTTACTATGTTTTACTTTTTGTTATATATCTTTTCTCTCCTTTTCTTGCATAAACCACTTTCTTTTTGTCTATAATACACCTTCTTCATTTACTATTGTGTTTGTTGGTAATGAAGTTGAGGAATTAGTGGAGATTGTGGAACTATGAAATGACCTTGGTATAGAAAAGCAGATATGAGATATGAACAAAGTAAAGGCAGAGTTTTGAGAGAAACTTGGTATAGAAAGAGCATATATATAATTGGGAAGGTAACCAAGGAAGGAAAGGGACTCAGGGTTGGGAAGTGACTTCTTAATTTCTCAGGAAAGTTCCAAGGAAAGCAAAAGAAAGATCTTCAGAATGGCTTAGTGTCAACATAAAAGATTGATGATAGCTAACATGAGATTGTCGACAGAAAAGAAGAAAGAAACAAAGAAAGAAACAAAGAAAGAGTTTATAATGTTGGTAGTTGCCAACATATTATGTTGTCTTATTTGAGGCAGAACTAATGAGCTTTTTATTTTCTTAAGTTCTTATAGGTTGTTACAATGAGCTGAGGAATCTAAGTCACAATGTGTTCTAAAAAAATATATAGCTTTTGTTTTCATGCAATGTGAAGTGATGAAAGCTTTGTTAAACAATTCAACCATAATATTAGACAACTTGTTGGTAAAATCACATACACTTATCTCAAGACTCCTCATGCAGAATGCCTACTCTCAAGTCCTTTCTTTTGTTAAGTTGGACTTAATCAACAAACTAATATAATAATTAGGAATGAAAAGAAGAAAATAAGTCATTCTCTCACCTGAACTTCTTTCATTCCTTGTCTTTCAACTATAAATACATCCTCTTAACAAGAACAGAGACTAGAAAAAGCAACAACCACACAATCACAAACACTTCCTGGTTTCCAAAGACTCAGGAAGGAAGGAAAAAGATCTTTAGAATGGCTTGGTGTTGACATAAACAATTGATAGTAGCTGATGTACAGTTGTTAACAAAAAAGAAGAAGGTATGAAGAAGTTGAGTCCTTCCACATACCTCAAACTTTACAGCAATAAACTATGAAAAAACAAATAATTAAAAATAATAAATTGATAGTTTATTATTTTGAAAGTGCTTTAAACTTCAAAGTTATTCACATGTTCAACAGGAATGTTGAAACCTGAGCATAGAACTAAGACAGGAACAAGGAGCCAACCGTATTTAATGAGAAGAAGAGAACAAGTGTGTTTGTGAATATATTGTTTCTTCATTCATTTGTCCTCTGTTCTTGGTTGTGGGAAAAGTAATATAGTTGGGAAGGCAACCAAGGAAGAAAAGGGGCTCAGGGTTGGGAAGTGACTTCTTGGT
>JAVKOQ010000237.1:0-81398 GCA_031835245.1 Balamuthia mandrillaris
GCTTCTTCCAACTTTGGGCAGAAGAACAACCATTCTTTGGCGTTCCCTTTGCCTGCTCCTCCAAGCAAGAAGTCGACAAAGCATGAACTTCATCGATAGTTGTTGTTCAGTTTGCGTTATAGTTATTTATTTCTTTTGTCTCCTCTTATTTGTTTCTCGATTAAAGTCCACTTTGTTGTCGTTCTGCTTCAAGTATTTCGGGAATGTTTGTTTGCTTCCATTCGGTGTTGAACTTTGCATAGTTCTTCTTTAGCCACTCCATTACGAGTCCTGTTAAAAAGTGTTGAGAAATAGAACACAATTACTAACACAAACAACGGTTAAAAAAAAGATAATGCTATTGCTTACCTCCAAACGGTACTTCTTCCTCTTCTTCTATTCCAAACACGAGTCGTTCTTTATGCTGAAAGAAGAAACTATCATACTTGAGAGAAATGTGCTTCTTTACAGCCTTTCAATAGGAAGACATGAGAAACAAGAACTAAGAAAAGAGAGGAAGGAGAACAAAGAAAGAACATACTTGAGGATAGAGAGCTCGTGCTTTTGGGTGCTGCTTAAGGTCTGGTGGAAGCTTGGTTTCAAACAAGTCTCTGCACATCTCTTCCACAACTTTGATCTTCTGCAAAACCTTCGCCTTTAACTCATCTATGAACAATAAGATGCTCGGTTGTAGCACTCCTTGTACATCATCCAAAGTTCCTTCAAAGTACCTAAAACAAAACAACATAAGAGAGGCAGAGAGAGAAAGAGAGAGAGAGCAACAGAGAAAGAGGAGGGACAACCGTTGAATAACGATGTTCCGATTGTATAAAAGGTTTCCGGTGATAAGACCATGTTTGTCCAGATAACTCTTGTTTTTCATTTTTGCCACAGGAACGTTTTGCCAGTAGACAACAAAGCCTTCAGGCACTTCTCCATAAAGGTCTGTGCGCTTGGCTTCGGATTCGATCCAACGTCGCAGCGCCGAGAGCGTTTCTATTCCTTTGTCCGACGGCAAGATGTACTGTGGTCGCATTACTCCCAACTGGGAGCAGAGAGAAACGATGGAAGAAAGATTGCCAGGATGAGAGAAAAGATCAAAGATAGGAGAAAGAAGAACAAGAGTGAAGAAGAATGAAGAACGAATGAAGAAGGAGAAGGATCAGGAGAACAAAGAGGAGAGAAGAAATAAGTACTCGAGCGGCCACTTCATCAAGTTTCTGTTTTGACAGAACGGTGCCATTGATCCGATGCCGTGCTCCAATGAGAAACACGGTGTCTTGGGGATACTTGTTGACCACTCTGTTCTCATCGCAACAAAGCTCAAAGAGATACGTATAATCCGGATGTAACGCTGCCAGCACCGCTTCTACCTTTGCTTTCTCTTCTTCTTTTGCTTTCTCTGCATTCGTTTCCTCTTTGCCTTCGTTTGTATAAGAAGTTACAGCTGAAGATACATTCAGCAGTTTCCAAAACAATTGTTCGAAACGAGGATGAGGCGTTATCTTTCCAAGCGTGGAAGCTCTCCATCCAGACAAATGTGCAGCCCTTCGAATTGTTGCGGTAGGTTCTTCTTTTTCTTTGTCGGCTTCCGTTTCCACTGTCTCTTCTTTCGTTGCTTCGTCGACGTTGAGATCGTTCAACCCAGTTTTGGTGTTTTGCTTTCGTTTGCTCTTCTTGCCATAGATCAGCTCTCTCCGCTCTTCAGTAGTCAATAACGCTTCTGACTTTGTGGTAAGTGCTTGCTTCTTTGCCTCCGCTTTTTCCAACAACTCTTTCGTTCTCTTTGCTGCCTCTTCCTCCGCTTCGTCTTTCTCTTCTTCTTCTTCTGTTTCAGCTTCTTCCTCCGCTTCGGTTTCTCCATTTGTTTGCTGCTTCTTATTCTTCTTTGCTGCTTCCTCCATTTGTCTCTGCTTCCAATTGAGAGCCATCACCTCTTCGGAGCAGTGCCAAAGTTGAATGCAGGAGCCGTCTGCCTTCTCCACCAGCTCAAACTCGGAGAGGTATTGCTCGAAGACTTGTTTGGTGGAGAAAGGACACTGGGACTCTTCTTGGTTGAAGAACTTGTCAAAGGGACGGGCTGCCACTTCCCACATAGCCGAAGAGGAAGAAGCAGAAACAGACTCTTGTGGTTGTGCTCTGAGATCCGATCTTTGGAGAATAATGCCGCGACATTCTCTGATCTCTTTAGGCCATTCCAACGCCACTGTCACTGTAGTAGAGCCAAAGACCTTTTGTCAAAAGAAGAAGAACCAACAGCAAAGAAAGAAAGCAAGAAAGAGGTTACCTTCATATTTGAAGAGGTAGAACACGCCCTCAATGCCAACATTTACGCCGTACTTTGTGAAGAAGTGGTGAGTGAGGTCAGCGTTGGACCACGCCCCTCCTTCTCCTCCTCCTCCTTCGCCGTTGGCTGCGTCCTCCTCCTCCTCTTTGTCTTTCTTGTCAAACGAAATCTGCGGAGGAGCGGAGGAGAGGTTGGCCCGAAGTCTTTTGCGCTGAGCGGACCAGAGAGCGGCGGCAAAGCGGTCGTGCAGGTAGGCCACCAGAGCGGAAGGGCCTTGCCCCAAACAGGTTTCGACCAGCCTTTCAAAAGAAGCAGTAGCGGCAGCGGAGCTTTCTTCCATCTCTTTTGTTATATAATTATTTTTAATTTATTTTTATTCTAATTGGAGCAAATTTACAATATGATGTCATGAATTCGCATAAATGGATAAAAGTGATGTCATGCACGCCTCTTCGTAAAACAAAATGGACATTTTCCGAAATTTCCCTCACTGGATATAATTTTTTTTTTATTTTTGTTTGCGATTGGTTCGCTATGGAACCAAATGAGTAAGCACGTATTCTATGCACATTCCTGCTTTCTTCTTGGTCCAACGTCTTTAAAATAATTTTTGTTTTCAACTTTGGCGCAAAGAAAAGGAGGGCAGAGGCATAAGAGTTTTGTTTTATTTTGTTTGCTTAAATAAAGAGTCAGTTTTTTCTGAGTGCCGACAGACATCCAGTTGAACCCCTGTTGCAGCAATGCAACGAAACGGGGTTCATACGGTTCAACTGGTGGTGCATGTGGAGGACGTCACCGGAACAACAAGCGAACAGGCGGAGTTCACCCTTCCCGTTCGTCCAACGCAAACTGTGGAACAGCTCCACCAACAAATAAACAAAACACTCTCCACTTGGAAGAAACAGAGTTTAGGTCCTATGCTATCCAACTATCAAGCATACGACCAGTTGCGACATGCATTCGGAAGGAAGGCTCGGCTACTCAAGGACTCTTTGCTGAGTGAGGTCTTCCGCTTTACCTCTTCCAAGGCCTCGATGTCATGGGAAGTCCTCCTTGATAACGACAACCAAGTAGAGCCCCACAGTCTAAGAAGCATCAAAGCTCAGGTTCGTTCATCTTCATCCTCCTTGCTTCATATATGTGCCACATCCAGACGCATGCAAAGAAACTAAATGTCTTTTTACTTGTAGCACCCGGCAGAAAGCTCCTCATCTTTACCTTTAGCTTCTTCAACAGGAACAGCAAGTGCTTCGCTGGCTGTCAAAAGAGGGCCCTCTAGCCGGTCGACCTTTAAACCTCGCTCCTCAATATCGGCCTTTGTGAAGTGTGAAGGTCATTCTTCTCCAACGCCAAACCCTTCATCAGCATCACCATCATCTTCATTAGTTTCTTCAACTGCCTCCTCACTGCGAGAATCGGCATTAACAACTTCTACTACGTCAAGGAACAACAACAGCGATGAACGTTTCCTCGACAACTCAGCTGCGTTCCAGTTGATGAGAGAGAATCAACACCTGCAGCTTCCCAGTCCCGAACGAGCAAAAGGAGAATTACAGCATTACTATCAAAGCTTCAATGCTTCGCTTCCAAAGTTTTTATCTTTCTCATCTCCGTCTACATGTTCCTCTTGCTTGTCTAATGCCTCCAACTGTTGAAAAATCAGGTTTACGAGCTGGTCAGTAGGAGAAGAACATAACAAGCTGTTCATGGCGACGGTGGATATATCGGACCTGTTGGTCATGGCAAAGTCGGGAGTGAGGACGCCTCAAAAAAAGTCACACCCTCGTGGACAGCATCACTCGCTTTGGCGAGGGAGAACACCTTTGACTGTTCGAAGCAATGCTATCTTAGCAGATAAAACCAGAGTGGAAAAAGAAGAACAGAGATACTATTTGCATGAAGTTAAAAATGAAGTAGGAGAAGCAGAGGAAGAGGAAGAGAAAGACCAACATACCAACAAGCGGGAAGAGCCATTGAAGAAAGTGGAGAAGGAAAAATTGGAAGAAAAAAGGGATGAAGAAGTGCTGCCACAGATCATAGGCAGAGGAAAAGGAAACAAGAAGAGGGAGGCAGAGAACCTGGCTGCTATGGATGCTTGCTTCAAGCTCTATTCCTGTGGAAGGTGGAATCTCGGTAATAGAGGTAACAAAGAGGGAGTAATGCAGAAGCGAAGACGGACTTCATCCGTCTCTTCAGCAGGACAGAACCCTAAATGTAATACGTTTAGTCCTGCTTCTCTCTCTCTCTCTCTCTCTCTCTCTCATCTCTCTCCTCTCTCGTCTCTCTCCAACTCGCCTTTGCTAACAAGTCAAACACAGGTCTGCTCAACGAATGGTACCAAAACAAATGGAAGATAAGCCCAAAGTATCTGCTGCGGAAGGTAAGAAAAGGTTGGATTGCTCAACTGGAAATAGAAGGCCAGTTGTTGGAGGCAAGAGGAGCCACCAAAGCAGAGGCCACCCAAGAAGTGGCACAGCTCGGGCTCTCTTACCTTCAAGAACAGTCTCGTCGCGAACGGGAGGAGCAGCTCTATCAATATGCTTGGGGCACTTCGTTTCCGGCTGTCAATTCCGGTTCTGCGTCTGGTGGAGCTGGTGGGGTGGGAGGATATCAGCAGCAACAGCAGGTTGCTTATTATTATCCAACACCGGTTATTGATCCAACGGCAACGCTGATGGGAGGCACTGAAGGCAGTGGTTACGTCTATCAGGATCTAACCACGATGCCGATGTATTACATGCACCCGCAGCAACAGGAGGACTCAACCCGGACGATGGCGTACTACTATCACTATCCACCTCCAACGGATGCTAGCTCGGTTTCATCTACAAGCGGCAATGTTAGTGGAATCGGAGCAGTTGGTGGAGATGGAGGAGGTTGGTACGATTATTACCAATCAACAGGCGGAGCACCTCCTTATTTCATGGGTCCTGCATATCTCTATAATGATGGTGCCTCCGTCAATGCGTTTTATGGCGGTGGAGGTGAAGGAGCAGGCTATTATGGTGGAGAGGAGGGGAGAGAAAGCGAACAAGGCAGAGAGAGACGGAGAGGTGGAAGTGGAAGAGAAGGAGGATCGGGAGGCACACCTGGAAAGCTCTGAAGGTGGGGGCGCTTAGCAAAAAAACATGAGTGTGAGTGAATGAAAAAGGAAGGAGGTTACGTTTAAATACTATTTGTTATTTACTTTCAAAGAGGAGTCCTCTGTTTTGCTTTCTTCTGTTTTTTCTCTTTCTGCTTCTTCCTTATCCATGTCTTCTTTTACTGCTGCTTCTTTTTCGCTCTCTCCTTTTTGTTGTGCATCTCCTTGCTTCTTATCGATGATGAATACAGCAATCGTAATGTCATCTTGGCTTCCTTTCTTTCTCGCTTCTCTGCACAACAACTCGCAGGTTTCGTTCAACGTCCTTCTCGAAGTGCTCTTCTTCAATCCTTCCGCCACGAGGTTGATGGCCAACGTGGAAGGAATGACGTCCCAAAGGCCATCACTGGCCAGGCTGACAAAGTCATCGTTCATAGTAGTGGTGAACGTCTTTATCTCGGGAACTGCAATAATGGTCTCATCGGAGAAGAAATACTTTTGTTTGTTCCTCTTTGTAAAATCTTGTAGTTGTGGAAGTGGATCCGACTTTTTGATGCTTGTGGAGGAACGAAGCTTGCGAAAGATAGCAGAGCCTTTGTGCTTAAGTTTGGTGTTGGAGCCGGAGAGTTTTTGGTTTTGCTCTCCCTTCTCTGTTGTTGCATCTTCTGAAGAAGCTGCTTCTTCTTTTTCGTCTTGTTTGTTTTGCTTGTCTTCGTTTTCTTGCGGTTTTGATATTAGGCTCTCTTCTCGCGAGTCTTCTTCGTCATTGCTCTCCTTTGCAGCATTGTTGACTTGTTCGTCTTTTTCTACTTTTTCGTTACGCTCACTATTTTCTTTCTTCGTCTTTGCCTGTTTTCGAGGCTTCTCTTTCTTTTTCTTTTTCTCTGATGTCGATCGTGGGCTTACCGGTCCCTTTTCATTTTCAAAGGAAGCTTTCTGTTCGCCTTGTGGTTCTTGTTGTTCTCGTTCTTGTTCTTTTTTGAGTTGTTGAATTGCTTTCATTTGTGTAGAGACATCGCTTTGGCTCTTCCGATAATTGGTGAACAGCTTCTTTCTTTTCTTCTTCCTTCTCTCTTTCTTCCGCTTCTTTTTATCCTTTTCTTCCTCTCCTTTTGTTTTTCCCTGCGCTTCCACACTCTCTTCAAACCGAACCAAATCGCGCAAAGGCACATCTGCCCAGCTTTTGGACCTTCCTTCTCTGTTTTCCACATCAGCAATAAGCGTCTGGGGTGCAGCTTCGCCCGTCGCTTGCTCTTCCAGTTCTGTTTGCTGCGTCTTTTTCTTCTTCGCCTCTTCCTTAGCTGCTCTTCTAGCAAGATACTCTTCCAAGTCCACCGCCGATGAAGACCGTCTCAACCGTTTTATGTCACTCACAACGACATTTGGTATTCCTTCACTTTCGTGTTGCTGTGGAAGCAACATCAACTTTGCTTTCTCCTCCTCTTTGATCTTCCTCTTCCACTGCTTCTCGTTCTCTTTGAGCCGCCTCACCAACTCCCTACTGACCACCATCCCATTGAAGAAATTCGCTCGCAAGGGCGGTATCTTCACCGTGCGATCCCCAAAGCTCCGCGCGATGGCCAGGATTCCAAACGCCCTGTTGTTCACCACGAAGCCCCCTCTCTCTTCCATTCTCCTTAGCTCCTCCGGGTCGGTGGCCTTGTGGTCTCTGCTCAGCTCGACGGCGCTATAGGCGGCCTCCCCTCTCTTCTTCTGGGGCCGGTAGCGAGCCAGTACCGCTCGACAGTCTCCCAAGTTGGCCACGATAAGGTGGTGATAGTAAGAGACAACGACAGTGGCGCAGGACCCGCTGTCGTCCTCAAAGTCGCGAAAGGAGGAGCCGGAGGAGAGGTTCATGAGCTGGTCCTCCATTTTGGCAAAGGCTTGTTCTATTGCCTCACATACTCTTTGTTTTGCAAACGAAAGGGTGAGCAATGAGGAGTGAAAGACAAAGGAGAGAAAGAGAGAGCAAGGAGAGTGAGAGAGCGAAAAGGAGAGAAGAGTACTTTGGTACGTCAACAGCAGCTCCGTCCTCAGCACAAAAGAGAGAGGCGTGCTCCTCGAAGAGGTAAGCGTGCAAGTGCTTGCTGATGAGATCAACAGCACGCTGTCCTCCATGTCCGTCATAGACCGCAAAGAAGGAGGCCTTGATCTCCGGCCTCTTGTGAAAGAACTTGAGCTGCTTCTTGTACTGATTTTTGGTCCTTTTCGCCTCTTTCTCATCGACCGATTTTTGGTTTTCCTCGCTCTGATCCTCAGCCACCACCAAGTCGTTGGGCCGGGGCAGCTGCACCACCAGCCGGTCTTCGTTCGCATGGAACGGACCCTGCAGAGAGAACGAGCCGAAACGCATCTCTCTCTCTCTCCCTCTCTCCTTTTCGCTCTCTCACTCTCCTTGCTGTTTAATCTCCGATAAATTGCCCGATGATCGCGTCGACATTACGTTAAGTGGCCTATTTTTGTAGACAAAAATTTCCAGGAAAACCTATGCTTGTCGACATAAATAATTTACCGTGACGACACGTGAATACGGAGAGGTTGGTTTGGTTGTGACAGAATCAAAGCAGCTGCTCCATACCTGCTGGTTGCAGCTGTTGCGTAAGTTTGACTTGTTTATGGTAATGCTCAATCTTCAATCATGCCCGTTGTGGGGATTGCGGATACCGACACAAACCCTTTTCGGTTGTTTGTTTGCTTTTTTTTTTTTTGTTTTCTTTGCAGTACACGCAAACAATTCAACAGACATGAATTTTCATCTGGGTGGCTGGGACCAACTTTGTTCCTGCAGAGAAGAAGAATCCTCTCCTCCTGTGGAGGAGAGTCCCTTTCAAATGGCGGATGAAGCTCTCCTCTTTTCAAACGTAAACGACGATCCTGAAACCAGCTACCACCACAGGTCAATCAATCTCGTTCAACCTTCTCCAAAACCGCCCAAACCCATGACAAGATCTCAAAGCGCTCGCACCCTTAGCAACAGGCGCAGCTCTTCATTGGCCATAGAGGAACTGGAGGAGCTGCTTTTCCAAACGTGCATGGAACCTGAACTGGCAGCGGTGGACGATCGTCAACTGGTGGAAGCGGCCGTTCAACAATGGGGACCTTCCTTGCAACAACCCATTCAACCGTCTCGCTCCTCCGCTCCCTCTTCCTGCTCACAACATCCCCTGCAAATTGGCACAGGTTTGCAATACCTCTCGCCCGCTCGAAAGGGAGGGACGAACCCCAAGAGGAGAGCAAGCGTAGGAAGGAGAAGCAAAAGCACCATTGCCAGAAGGAAGAGGGCAGAGAGCATTTCCACATTGGGGTGAACAGGTCGCCATCCTTCGTTTGTTTTCCTATACTGTATTTCACAGTGCAACAAGGCTTTAACCAACCTTTTTTACGAAAGCACAACAACTCTGAGTATTGGGAGATGATCACCAACACACCAGAATACACGCGTTGTTTTCAATAACCAACTAATAATACTATTCCTTTCCTTTCCTTGAACAAAAGGGCAGTTGTTAATTACCATTTATACCATTTTAAAAAAATTAAACAAAAACAAAATAAGTACCACGCAAGCATTACTCCTTCCTCCGAGAAGAAGAGGAGGCGAGGTAAGCAAGTAAATCTGCAGCAGTATCACCGCCAGAGAGTGCACCTGTCTTCCTTCTTGAGTCCAAACTCCGAGCCTGTTGTCCACCTCTTCGTTTCCTTGGCGAGTGCGGCTTATTGTTGGGAGAATGGGGGGCAGCTGGTTCAGTATCTTTTACTCCTTCGCTCGCTTCCAATCGTTTCCTTTGTTGCTGTGCCTTTGACTTCACGTTTGTGGCGCTGTTGCTTCGTGGTCTTTTTCGTTGGTGCTTCTTGTTTATTGTTGTTTTGATGAGTTGAGCATCGTCCACAGCTGCTGTCGAGACTCGTTTCCGTTTTCTCTTCTTCGTTGTTGTTATATCGTCGTGAAAGAATGGCTCATTTGAGACTACCGAGCAGGCTAACAACATCAATGAAGCTGCTTGTTCTTCTTCTTCTCCTCGTTCGGATGTTGATGGCGTTACACTGGAGGCATCACGATGCCCGGCAAGGGAAGAAGAAGAGGAAGCAAGGTTGTTATCATTTCCCTGAGAACATATAATAGGAAGAGGAGATCGAACTTTGGAGGAGGCTGAAGGAGGAGGAGGAGGAGAAGAGGGATAAGTGTTCTTTTGTTGATAGGGTTGGTTGTTCTCAGATGTGTGGGGATGTGTGTGGTTCGATCGCTGGGAGGTTGGAGGAGAGTACGACAGAGAAGAGGATGGTGAAGATACTCCTCTCGTTTTTCCAGAACGAGAAGTGGGCGAAGATGAAGCAGCAGAAGCAGATGAAGGTGAAGGAGAAGAAGAAACAGATGCAGAAGTAGAAGCTGAAGAAGGAAAGGCGCTTACTACTTTCGAGCGATAAAAGGAAGGAAAGGCAAAAGCCGGGGAAAACGGAGAGAATGGAGTGGCATCCGTTGGAGAAATTCCAAACAAGCAAAAATGTTTCGCCGGTACAGTCAACTTGTCAGCATAGAGGATGACGTCCGGGGTTGGGGAAGAAGGAGGAGGAGAACAGGGAAGCGACGAAAGTGTGTTGTGGGAAGCGGAAGAAGAGGAAGAAGTGGAGGGACGAGAGAGGAGATAGACGGGAGGTACAGGAACAGCGAGAGAAGAAGAGGTGGAAGGCGAGGAAAAATCTGAATTAGCAGAAGGATAAGCTAGTTGAGAGGAAGAAGAGGGGTTACGAGGAAGGAGAAGAGGCACATTCAGCCTTCCTGTGTCTCCTCGTGATGAGTTAGCACCCTCAAATGAATTGCCGTATTCAGGTTTTCTCTCGTTTTGCTGGAAGGAGAGGAGTAATGGAGCCGCTGATGAAGACTTGTGTCGTCGATCGGAGCGAGACGGAGAACGTTTCATTGTGTGTGGTGAAAGAGGTAAAGGCGTTTTAAATGTTGCATCGTTGGCATCACAACCCATTGGAACTGCAGATGGTAACGTAAAAGTTGACGAAGTAGAAGAAGGACAAGAGGAAGGAGAAGGAACAGATGAAGGAAGATCCGACGCCTCATCGTCGGAAGGTGCCAAAATTGCTCGTGTGATAAGACGAGTAATCATCGTGGAGATATCCCCAGAGTTAGATAGACCAAAAACAGTCAAACGAGTAACTAACCCCTCCCTACTAAACGCAGCGCTATGACACCAATCTATCACCTTCCGAAAGCTGTTGAAACAAGGAGAAGAAGAAGAACAACAAGAAGAACAAGAAGGAAGGAAAAGATGGAGTAGAAGAAGGTGAGTGGATGAAATAGATTAAAAAAATGCAAAAGACTAAGAGAGAAAAGGAGGCAAACATTGTGGCGAGCTTGGTCTTGTTTTGCTCAGCAGATCCAACGTGGCGAGTGTTCTTCCACCGCCTCAGCTGCGTCTCCACTTGAGCCGGGGTGAGCATGGTGAGCAGCGGCTGCAGAAAGCTGTACAGTTGCAACTGTCTTTCCATTTCCTCCAAACTGGGTATACTTTCATTATCGTCAACGGTGTTTTTTTTTTTTTTGAAAACGTGAAAATAAAATTATAATATTTTCAAATAAAAAAGAGAAAAAAAGAAAAAGAAAAATAGAAAAATAGAAAAAAAAAAGAGAAGCAAAAAAGAAAACCTGTTAATGCCGAGAGAGCGAAGGAACGAAAGCTTATCGGCCAAGGAAGCAGAGAGCAGCCACTGCTCTCCTTCGCTTTGGAACATTGACAACAGCAGCAGGTCGTCCTCGTCTTCTTGTTGCTGTTGTTGTAAAGAAGGAGCAACAGCAGCCGAAGGAGAAGGTGAAAGCGTAGAAGACGAAGAAGAAGAAGAAGAAGAAGAAGAAGAAGAAGAACAAGAAGAAGAAGAAGAACAAGAAGAAGAAGAAGAGAGAGCAGCAGAAGTGGAGGGAGTGAGATGTCTTGGTTGTGCATTTACGGTGGTCTTCGAACCCGTCGAAGCGCCACGCTGTGAAGAAGGAGAAGAAAAGCCTCCAAAAGGGGAGTTGGAGAGCAATGAACCCTCCAAAACCGCAGAATCGCTCTCCGTCATCATCATCATTCTCTTTCTGTTTTTCAACGAACGCCAAAAAGAAAAAAAGAATGCAAGATAATAATACAAATAAAGTTGCGAGATGCAAAGAGAAGCCAAAAAAGAAATTAAAAAAAAGAACGAAAGAGGAACCCGATTCAGAAACGTAGTCGCGCGAGGCACTCCCTTTCGTTCTCCCTGTTTCGCTTTTCGAATCTTTTTTTTTTGTTGTTTTTTGGGACGTATTTCTTAGAAAAAAAAAGTGACAAATGAAAATTGCGGGGTTAAACTTTTCCTTTTTAATAGGAGATGACGTCATATATTTCCTTTTCAGATATTATTTGTAGACACTGAGGTATTTTCGACTCCGAAATTTTTCTTGGAAAATGCTTTTCTGCAAATAATTATTTCGAGTCACAGGGAATGGACCACGTGGAAGGATTGTTGCTGCTGTGGCTTTGTGCGCTGAAGCTCGTCCAACCAGAGGTTAAGCTGAGTGTAGGGGTTCGTGCGCATGCTGATGAGGTGCCTGTTTCGGTGCAACTCTGAAATCGTTCTCGGCGGCACTATTCCTTCTGGCTCCATTATTGTGCTAAGAAGTTTTTGTGTTAGAGTTGGCACGAAAGTGAATAAAAGAGAGGGATAAAAAATAAAGAAGATAGCATACTCAAAGCCAAAGCCTTCCGTGCCTCGTGGTGGATAAACTACTTTACAATAGATTCTTCCTTCAAACACCCGATCGTGCTCTGTTGTTGTGTTTCAGCTTTCAGAAAGAACTAATCGAAGCAACAAACGAAAGAAAAAGAGAGACGAACCTGGACAACCATCCGTAAAAGCCACATAAAGGAACAGGCACAACCTTCTGCCGTTGTTGGCTTTCGCAAAACTTTGGACGTCTCTAATAGCCTTGCCGCCAAACGTCCTCTCCTCATCACAAAACTGAAGCCCGACTTTCTCAAAGATCAGCGGAGTGCAAAGAATGGAGTAGGCAGCTTCCAACCGTTGCTTGAAGCGTTGCAGTTGGTCCTCCGTGAGAACGGGGCTCAACATGTTCCTTTGGGGATCCTTCAAAGGAGAGGCTAGGCGAATCTGGTATTTTGCATGTTCGTCATTAATGGAGAGACGCCCCAAAAAGTGGAACAACGAAAGGAAAAAATAGAACGAAGGAAGAGAAACCTTTGCCATGCGTATCTCCCATTTCTTGTGGGACCGGTTGAGAATCTTGGAGGCCTCAAAGAACTTGAACCGATTGGCGGTGATAAAGACGAGAGGCCTTTGCAAGCGCTTCCAGTCCTCTCCTTTGGTTCCGTATATTCGCTCCAACTCCAAAGCTCTGTCCAAGTACTTGTTTGCTTCCACTAAATCTCTGTTAGTCTCCATGTCTGCTTTCTCGCTTCTCTTTCTTTTCTTTTCCTCTTGCTCTTCTTCTTCATCACCATATTGCTTTGCGTTTGCTTCTCCTTTTTCGCCGTTTTCTTTTCCTTTCTCATTGCGTTGCTGTTTGCAGACCATTCTTTCCTCTTTCGCGGTGAATTCATGTTTGCGAAGAAGAAAGTTGGCAGAGTTTCGAAGGAAACGAGCATTGTTGGGTTCCGTGGTAACGCAATGCCGAAACATTTTCTCAGCGGTCACTGTGTCTCCGAAAGCGAACAATCGGAAGATGGCGTAGTTGTTCAGAATGCATGCTTTGTAGTGAGGATAGGTTGGCGGTTGAAATTGAGGTTGTGCTTCTTTGTTTGAACGTTCTCCTTCTCGCTCGCTTTGTAATTCTTCTTCGCAGCGATAGAGCGCTGCAGCGTAAAGTCTATTTGCATCTCTGTTATATAACAGAGTTAGAATGACATGAAGAAAGGAGAAGCAGCAAGAGAAAGAGGAAGAGAATAGCCAGAAAAACAAGATAAGACAGAGGAACAAACCTATTATTGCGTCGGAAGGTGGCCACAAAGTCAGCATAAGTGCTGAGACAGGTGGCGTTCGTGGGTTGTCTCTCCAACCCTTGCAGATAGTAGTACTCCGCCATGTCGTACTTGTGCACTTTTTCTAGCAGGACCGCATAACGAAAGTAGTTGGCACAGTCACTGGGATTCGCCTTTATGGCTGCTTTATAAGCTATTCTTGCTTCTGCGTCTCTGTCCATAGCTGCCAATGCGTCGCCTAGTTTCCTGTAATCAACATTCAGTTTTTTTCAAGATTCTCTTCAAGCGAAAAACAACTTCACGTAACCTTAAAGTGATGTGATTACTGGGATCGCAGTCCAATGCTTTGTATAACAGCTCTATAGCTTTTGTGTTCAAACGAACGTATTTAGCACCGGCAATGCGACCGTTCGAGCTTTTGATGGCAGGTGGTTGAGGTATGCTTGTGGTAGCAGCTCCAGGGCCTTCCAGCCCAATTCCTTCATGTGCTTTCATTAACAATGTTACAGCTGTTAAAGGAATGAAAGCTTCTGTTAACGAAAGAAAAGCAAAACGCAAAAAACAAAAAACAAACCTTGAGCATGAGCAGCGATATTCATGTACTTGACTCGCACTTTCAAGTGATCAAGGTCGGTATGGTCCAACGGAGAACACGACCGAAGGAACACAAAGGGATCTTTCAAGATGGTCTTGAGGGAGCAGTCATCGAACTTGGCGCCCAACATTTTGCTCGTCCGATAAAACAAGAAGCCCAGACTGTTGAAGAAGTTGCTGATAGCTCTCTTCGATGCTTTTGGTTTCGTGGAAGGTCGAGTCTTCCAGTCCAACTGAAAAAGAAAATTCTTCTGTTGGTGAATAGGATCGTTTGTCACACTTGTTGTTTGTTGCTGTTGATGTTGAAGAGTGTCGCTTCGAGCAAACATATCGTAGAGAGAAAAGTCGGGACGGCTTTCTTCGGGAGTGAGAGCGTTCTCAAACTTTGTCATCAATCCAGGCTTCAACTTGCGTTGCCAAAAGCGTTCGTTGCGAGAGCTTGAGTGGCAGTTACCCAACATCATGTTGATGTGGTCGATGACGATCTTGTTGAAAGCTTCCTGCGAGGTGGTTCGTTGCATCTTCTTTCGTAGCTTTCTTTTGATAATGCTCTTACAAACGCGAGCAATCATTTCCAGCAATATCAAATCCTCCCAAAACGTATCGTCTAAAGAAGTAGCAGAAGCAGAGGAAGAAGAGCAGGAAGAAGAACTGCATGGAGTTGATAGCGACGAAGGAGAAAAGGGAGAAGATGAGCTGTTGTTGTTTCGCATGGCAACGTAAATGCTCTTATTCAACTGTGCTTCTTGTTCTTCCATCAATTGTTTCAGAATATCTTGCTCTTGTTCTTCTCCTTCTTTATCTTCCGATTCATTTGATGTTATACATGCTTCTCTTGCTTCTTTCGATTGCTTTCGTAGTTGTTGTAAAGCGGAACGAACTCGGCCCAAATAACGAACATTGATGCCATAGAAATGCAGCTTTTGGATGAGAGGAAAGTCCATCGTCTTTTCCATTTCAGCGACTTCGAAGAGCAGATAATGAGCAAAGGCGGGAATGTTATGTTCTTCCAGGTAAGCAAAAGCTTTCGGGATGTCGGCGTTGTGTTCTTGGAATTCACTTTCATGCATGAACGAGGAATAGGCGTCGGAGCAAAGAGGGCCGTTAGGATACTTCCTCACAAACTCAGGACGGAATAGGTTGTAAAGATGAGAGCCTGGACGACTGCTTTGATAAGGGGTTGGAGGAAACGTTCTTGAAAAGTCCTAATGAAGTTTGCAGAATTAATGTCATGAATATAAAGGGAGGAAGGAACATGAACAGGCAGATGAATAGCTACCAAGACGTAATGCCGGCCATCCAGCCCAACATGTCCCTCGAAATCAGCCGCAGTATAAACAACAACCGGTTTTTGACCGTTGGTTCCTCCTCTCACCAGATGGGGTTTTAGGTTCAGCCTCTCCGCCAACAGCTTCATCTTCCTATCCAGCGCAGGGGCGTCGTTGCGAACGGTCCTTCCTGCATCGTTGCTGCCGTATTTCAACGTGTTCGTGCCCGCAATCGGCAGGGCAGTCATTGCTATAAGCGTGAAGCCTCTATACTCCACCAACACCATCATAGGAAAGTAGACAGCCGGTACCCAAACGTTCATCACATGTATTAACGACTTGAGCTCATGAGCGGCTACTTTGGCTGCACATTCATCACCGGCTCTTTCTCCACCAAACAATCCTTTGCGATCGATGGCGAACTTGAAGTAGATGTTGTTGACGAGGAACTTGTCTCCGCCGAGTCCCTTGTGGTTGGTTGGTTTGATAGTCTTTTGGCTGACGGGGAGGAAGCGTTCGGTAATGATAATCTTGCCGTATTCTTTGGCTGCTATAATGAAGTCTCGGGATAACGTGCCCAACAAGTGATATACTCTATTCTCATTGTTATTGAAAACATTAAAGAAGAAGAACAAGATGAAGAACAAGGACAAGGACAAGGAGGAAAAATAACAAAAAAGAAGAGGACAAACAATAAGAAGAAGAGAAGGAGAACAAGAATATTGGAAGACTAGTTGTTACCTATAACGATCCTCTACGGTTTCATTCCAACCATCTTCCTGCTCCTCATCTCCATCCTCGATTCCTTGCTGCTGTGTCTCATCCATTTGTGTATCAGGCTGCGCTCGCCTCCGCAACAAGTCAAAGACGCGCAAGAACTTGTCTTGCCATGAAAGAGCTTCCCACTGTTCCTCATTTTGAGAGAGGCCCCGAAGAAGCGATGTCGAGGAAAGAGCAGGTTGACCGGTTGACGTATCCTCCTCTTCTGTCTCTGGCTCTTCTTCCTCCTGATCTTCTTTTTCGTTTGTTGCTTTTTGTTGTTGCTGTCGTTGATTTAACTCTTCAAGAGTTACGACGCTGTACTCGTCGACAGTCATGGAAGAGCATGCTGTCGCTATCGTTCTTGTGATCGTCGTGCTTCCTTCGTTTCTCTTTTCCAGCTTTTCTTGTTCTTGTTCTTCTTGTTCTTCTTCTCGTTCTTCTTCTTCGGAATCAGACGGACAAACGTTGGGTGCATACATATCCAAACTCGCCCAAAACCTCTTTCGATTCGCTTCTCTTTCTGCTTCTGCTGCCTTCTCTTCGTCGTTGTTGTCGACGTCCGTCGTCGCAGCAGTACGGCGGCCAAGACTGAGACTACGCCTACGACGACGAAGAGCAACCCGTTTCTTCCACTCCCATTCCTTGAGAGCTCCCCTCTTGGCGGCCGCCTCTATGCGAAGGAGGAGGTGGCTGCGCATGGCGGAGAGCTGGAGGGCCGCCCATTGTTGCGTGGAGTACTTGATGTTCTCCTTGAGGGAGCTGGACCGTCTGGCGTGCCGCGCAAAAGTTATTCTGCTCTGCACCCGCTCGAAAGTATCTCTATTAAGTTTTAAAACGAAACAATAAAGTTACAATAAAATAAAATAAAATAAAATAAAATAAAATAAAATAAAATAAAATATTTTTTTATGGAAAAATGAAAGGAAAAATAAAGAAAGAAGAGAGAGACCCGTGAACAGGAGCAGAATAACGCGGCAACAGAAAGAAGGAATAGGTGCTGAGATAGAACTGTTGTGGCGGGAACTCTGTCTCGTACGGGTACGAGCTACCAAGTGGCGTCGTAATGGGTTGTTGTTGTTGTTGCTTGTTCCTGAGGTGAAGTCTTTGGAGGTCGCCCGTGGAATGCACCTTCCTTGTGTTCCATTCCTCCTCCTCCTCCTCTTTCTTCATCTTCGTGGAGTCTTTTTTTTTTTTTGTTTTTTTGTTCTTCAAATAAATTGCTTGAAATAAAGTCGACTTGTCTATTGATAATTGATCAAATTATGCGATTCAACGATACTTGTCAATAATAATCCCATTATTTAAGTAAATTATCGATGCGGCAAACAATAAAAGGAAAAAGAAGATCGTGACGGTTCGACCAACTGGAGCGATGGGGAACCGGAAGCACAAACAGCGTGGTGAGAGAGCGCTGGCACGAGGGATTCCTTGGGAGCACCTTTCCTTGTGCCTGCTTGTGCTCCTCCTCTTTGGTGCACTGCTTTTGTTCGTTCTTGTGCCTCGAAGCAAAGCATCCACCTCCTCCTCTCCCGTTTCTTCATCATCCTCTGCTTCTCCTTCGGGCAACTCTCCCTCATCTTCTTCCTCATCTGCTTCTTCTTCTTCTCCTTCTTCTTCTTCTTCTTCTTTGAGCGTCAACTACAACAACAATCCTTCCGCTGCGCCCATTTGGTATCCGGACCGTCTCCTTCAAACCGCTTCGCTTCCGGTAACTTCCTTCGTGGTCGTCCTTCCCGTCCGCAACACAGCCGCTTATATCGTCCACACGCTCCGAAGCATCAAGCAGAGCATTTCACATTTCTTCCGAACCCAACGAAGTCTACATACTGTTTCTCCCATCAGACTTGTAATGTATTCTCAATGGGCGCTCATATATTGCAATAACTAACTGCAGAACTTTAGATAACGAATGCTGAAGTGGTGATTGTGGATGACTCCTCCTCCGACAACACTGTTGCGCGCGTGCTCTCCTTCATTCATCATCAACAACATACGGATACAAAAGGAGAACACATTCGATGGAAGTTGGTGTCCTCACGCCAACATCTCTTTCGCGGGACGGCGCGGAACGTGGGAGTGACTAGGAGCAGAGGAGAGGTGATCTTCTTTTTGGATGCGGATGATGTCTTTCATGAGGATCACGTCTCTGTTTGTTTGGAAGCACTCATTAATAATCCAGTTATTGTTGTGGTAGCATGCCTATTCTTCCATCTTTCTTCCTTATTCTTTCTAAGTTTAGATATTGCTTCCAGTTGACTAGTGAAATACTAACCTGCAAGCATCAACGAATCAGGCCCAAACAGAAGTGAATGTTGAGTTGCATGGCATTCACCCAACGTGGAAGCGAATCATCGGAAATACTATTCCACACAACCGATGTCTTTATCGCTCCTTCCATGACTTTGTGGAGGGATTTCCGGAGCAGCCCTTCTTCGACCAGTTGGAGGATGTGGCCTACTCTTATTTCACCTCTGCTGCTCCGCTGTATCGCGTATGTACCTTTTGTTGTTTGTTTGCTTGTGTGTTATACTTGGTAACAGTTTTACTTTTTGAAGGTGAATAAGGAAACGATGACGTACAAGTTTTATCCAGGGAACACATTAGATCGCAACAAGGAACGATACCGTGTTGCCCCAGAGCTTACTCCGCCATCTCCCGAGGAAAACCAGTTGGAGCATTCCGGTCGTTACGCCCTGACGGCCATGCATTACAATCACCTGAAAGATAAGGCCGCCGCTCTCTCGTCGGGTTAGTAGCGCGGGTTATTTCCGCAACAAGAGCGAAAATTAACAATGAAATGATAGAGGCCAACGAAACTAACCTGTGTTTCTAACCAGGAGGAGAAGTACTCTCCAATCCGTTTTGGGCCATCTTTTCATATGCCAACGGCGATAATGAGAAAGCAAAGAGGTTCGCCAATGCAAACGAATGGAGGTGAGTTGAGCCTGTCGTCTTGTGTAGGTCCTTTATTGTAGTGATGCGTTGTTTTCTTTTTTTTCTTTTTTTTGCAGGTCGATAAAGCTGAGCGAGTTCATGGAGCACGAAAAAGCGGCCGGCAGAAACAAGAGATTGAGTGATTTGAATGAGCTAGCGCAAAAGTATAAGTATATCAACGACACAACTGAAGACGAGGGTGGTGGCTGGATGTTTGAGTATTGTTCGGGATGAAGTAGCAGAAGAAGAACAAGAAGATAAACGTTGAGCTTTTATGAAGTGCTATCACTACCAACATTCCATCTACAAATATTCCTCTACGTAGAAACAAAAATAAGAGTATTTAACAATCTAAAACAAAAGAGAGGAAAAACCGTCCGAGGGAATAACAAAAAGAGTGCTGAGAACCAATCATTGCGACGGAGCTCACCAGATGGCAGCATAACTGCCTTTTAGACCATGCTAAAGAGAGGAATGACGCTGCATGTTAGCAATAGTAGTAAAAGTTTCTATAGAGAGACTAAGAAAGAGAGTGAGAGGAGAAAGAGAGAGAGAGAGAGAGAGAGAGAGAGAGAGAGAGAAGTACCATAATTGGGCCTCCACCAATAAATATTTTGGTTTTCGTTGGGTCATAACAGTGGGTATAAATCGCGTGGTACAATTGTAAGCCGCTAAAATGAGCATAAAAGCTTTCATCTTTCAACTGTTGGATTTGAAGTACGTCGTTGGCACAAAGAGGGAGAGCAAGAAGAACAGGATGAAGAAGAACAAGAACAAAAAGAAGTAAGAGGAGAGGGAAAGAGAGGGAGAGAGAGAGAGAGAGAGAGAGAGAAACGGAGGCAGAAACGCAGTGAAAGAGAGAAAGGTGAGAACCATCCAGCCATTGCCAGTTTGTAAGTAAGGTTTATCGCCTCTGTTCCTGTATGCTCCAGCAACAAGGTCATAAAAGCTCAGTCGTCCCATTCCTCCTCCTATTCAAAGAGTGGTGTTAGGTACCTAGGGAGCACTGAACTTAAAAGTCTTAAACATTTGTACCAATTGTAAGTAGACTGCCACATTGAAAATCGAGCGACCGAATGCCCCAATCTTCATCTTGAGAAGGAATGCGATGAACAATGCTCCCAGCTCGCGCGTCGATGAAAGTTGCAAATTGTTGTGAGCCAACGCAAATGAGGTCATGGCGAGGTTCTACAGCAAGACAGACAACCTCGTTGGTGTCTATTAGCGAAATGCTTGAAATCTGCGGGTTGTTGATTATTGTGAAGCCAAAAATACTGTGAGACGTATGTTGCATCCGAAATGATCGAATCGAGTCGTACCACGTCCATGTTTCGAGCATCCCAAATCTTGGTTTGTCCATCAGCTCCTGCAGTCGCAAACGTATGCTTGTTTTTATTGTACTATTATTTGTGGCAGATCCTCGTTAGTTACAAACAAGCATACGTTTCCTCTCTAGAGAGAGGAAAGAGATGTGAAGAGAAAGTTACCTTTAGCGCTCTAACTTTTTGTGAGTGCTCTCTAAAGGAGGCTAAGTTTCAGTAAAAGAAGATAATCGAAAAGTTTAAAGGAATTAAAACAAACCTTCTTGTGATCAAAGGTTTGCGCATTGGTAACGTAGCTGGGGAAGATCCTCTGCCTTGCTTGGTGGACCATAAACTTACTGTACAATCCCTTGAGGCTGTAAGCAACAACTCTTCATTCACGAACTCAGTTGCAAAAATCCTTTTAGCCGAGAACCGTCAGCTCATACGAGCGTACTCACATTACGCGTATTTACTTACCAGTCCGTATGTCCCTGGTTGAAAAAATTATTCAGTTAGATAAAGTTATTAGCCAAAGGACTGAGAATGACAAGGAAACTTACTTTCAACATCATCAACGGAGTGAAATCCGGCAGACGAAACACACAAGCATCTTAGTTTAAATTGGTGATGAGTACCGTAGAGAGCACATGAGATGGAGAACAAGGAGAATATACCTGCTGCGGAACGACCGCCAGTAACCAACAATGTCTCTGAACCATTTACACTAATACTATGTATACCGCATTGATCTCCAAGCGGAGCACTTCCAGCTTTTGCACCAGGACATCAGTATTTGAGATATGAGAGAAAAGAAAATACTGAAGAAGCGACAGGAGGGGAAAGAGAACGAGGAGAAGCGAGAAAGAGATAATATTGTTACCGTCTGGAATCGGGATCTCCAACATCTTATTCTCCATCGTTCGCCACGCCAACTATGAATGTACGCATAGCTTAAACACTGGATAAACAAGGAGATAAAAATTCAAGACGTACCAGCTTGTTACACTTCGTACCACACAGAACGACATTTTCATCAAGCCACGCGCTAGCAAAAATCTGTTGCAGTACCAACATGAGAAATGATGAAATATTTGATATCAGGAGAGTCTGAGATTCCTACCTTGTCAAACCTTGTGCGTGAGAACATGGCAGATAATAAGCACTCACTGTTAGGCATGAATGCATAAAGTCAAAAAAATAAAAAGGAATTCTTACTTACACGTTCAATTCTTCTTCTTTGTAGACTCTATCAAAAGCCACCCGTTGTATCACTTGCTCTCGTGAAAGGAAAGAACCACAAGAGGAGTTCTTTGTTCGTGTCTTCTTCCCTATTCCAGGAGCACCAATCGCTCTCTTATTTCCTCCACCATGGCCGCCTCCCAGCACTTCTCTGGCCCACAAGTAGTTCTTGGCCACGCTGCCTCCTGCTGTCTCCGTAGTCAACGCAGCGTACACGCGTTTGGGCAACCAACGGTGGCCAGGTACCTGGTTCTCATTGTCATCCTGGTGCGGGTGATGGTCGTCGTTGCTGCTGCCAACAAGAAAACGGCCTTGAGAGCGAAGGAGTGGAGCAATCAAAGAAGAGCGAGAAGAAGGTGGTTGTTGCCTTGGGCTTGGCTCCTCCTCCGAGCTCCCTGGAGAGGCTTCCAACCGTTCGTTGTCTAAGATCTCAGCCGCACCGCCAAAGGCCACGTCCGTGGCGGCTCTCTCCGTGGGAGAGCCTTCCTCCTCCTCAAAGTCGCTGTGGTCGCTGCTGGTGCCTGGCTCCGAGGACCACGACAGGAAGGGAGGCTCCCCTCCCTCGCTTCCTTCCTCCACCTCACCCTCTCGTGGCCGTCCTCCTGCAGTGGAACTCATCTTTGCTAAGGTGCCTCACTTTCTCCTATCTGGACTCGCTAGCTCTTCTCTACCTTTTTGTTACTTTCTCTATTTTGTTCTGCTCTGCTCTGCTCTCTGTTTCTTGGGCAGCGTGCGTGTGTTTTTTATTTCACAAACAAACAAAAAAAAAAACAGCACTACAAAAGAAGTAGCGAGAGGAAGAGCAGGTTTTCGCTACGCTTTTTGTGTGGCTGTTTTTTTTTTTTTCGTTTTGGTGTTTTTGATATTTTTTTTTTTTGGTGTGAGTTGGATGGGAGTGCTACAGGAATTCGGCGGAAATTTGGCGCATTGGCGCTCCCAAGTTGCTCCGTCGACAAAATTTCACACGCTTCTATCTGTTTGTTCATAAAGCAGGATACAGCAAGGTTGTCTCTCCGTTGGTGATAAAGCACAACAAACTTACCACTCACGCTTCGCAAGCCCTGCCCCCTAGCTTTGTGAAACAACATCCCCATTCGTCTTTATCTCTCCGCAAGACAGAAGACGGACGCAAGGATAATAATAACCAGCAGCCGCATGCATTATTTATTCTTGCTATAAATGGAAACTCAAATAAATTTTGTTTCTTTTAATTTACGTGAATTCAAATATTTGAAAATTGTTAAAAAAATATTTAATTTTGCAAACGGTAGACCGATAGATTGCAAAATATTCAGCAATCTATCGTCGACTAGAAAAAAAACACAAATTATCAACACACACGAGAGAGAAGAATGACGAGAGAGAACAGCTCTTCTTCCTCTTGTTCCTATGCCTCCTCCCGCCTCCTCCCCTGCTTGCTGTGGTTGGTGTTCGCGGGGTGGTTGTTGCTGAGCGCCGACGCGGCCCCTTCGCCTCCATCCCCCGCTCCTCAGTGGGACGCCAAGTTTCAAGTCTCTGGCTCGATCCCGGCGGCCCTCGCGGCCAAGCTCTTGCGCAAAGAAGGACCCCTTTGGTTCGACGAGGAGGAGGGGGAGAACGACGTCGACCCCTTTTCTTTCCCTTTGTTGGAGCAGAAGCCCCACCACCACCACCACCTCCTGGAAGGACCCCCCAGCGTGGAGGTCTATGCCTTCCAAGACCGGCTCAAAGTCAATCGCACCAGGTACCTATTTTTGTTTTTATTTTATTTTCTTTCTTTTCATTTTATTTTTTAAATATTTTTTATATATTTTTTATATATTTTTGTTTTGTGTAAAAAACAAAAACGAAAGGATAAATACGGCGTCAGTGGGAAGAGGAACAGAGGGTCTTATTCCAACGGGCAATTTTAGTGCGATAGTGGACCATGCCTCTGGCTATGGCTGGATCTTTGCCGCGCACGGCAGCCAAAAGTGCATGAAGAGGAAGATGGAGGACGGCGCCGTTGGCCTTCTTTCCTGGACATGTACTGGTTTCTTGTTGTTTTTCTTCTTCTTCTTCATGTTTTTCTTGTTCTTCTTGTTCTTCTTCTTCTTGTTCCTGTTCTAGTTCTTGTTCTTGTTCTTGTTCTTGTTCTTCTTCTTGTTCTTCTTCTTGTTCTTCTTCTTGTTCTTGTTCTTCTTCTTATTTCTTCTTTCTCTCCTTTCTTCTTCACATAACTCAACATCCACCTGCACTCTCGCTTTCTCTCATCAAAATAAGTTTACAATGAGGCGACGCCCTGCCAAGCCAACGACAATACATGCTGGACGTACATCTTTCAACGCTTCGTGACGTTCATGTGGACGTTGAAGACGCCGGTGACGTCCCCGATGACACTGGCTGAGTTCACAGGAACATTTGGCTCTCTCAACAAGTTCATCGCCAAGGCAGAGAGCTGGAACAATCGCCCCCAGGATCCTTCCACCTTCACTCTTCCTTCTTATTGTCCCAAGTGATCATCATGTTTTTTGCCTTCTTGTTCTTCTTCTCTCCTTAACGTGCTTTTGTTTTGAAACCGTTTTTTTATTTACAAATGAGAGGACAAAGGTCTACTTATCCTTTCCTTTATCTTCTTGTTCTTCTTGGGACTCTTCAGGTTTCTTTTCTCGTGTGATCTCCAACTGTTTATCCCACATGGCTTTATAACGCCCATTCAACGCTAATAACTCTTCGTGCGTACCTCTCTCCACAATTCCTCCTTGTTCTTCTTCCTCCTCTCCTTCTCCTACTTTCTTCTCTTTCGACGACGAAGCCGCCAACACCAAAATCTCATCCGCATCCACGATAGTCGACAACCGATGCGCCACAATCAATGTGGTCCTTCCTTTGCTTACTTGCCGCAACGAGGATTGTATAAGCTTCTCCGTGTGCGTATCCAACGCCGATGTGGCCTCGTCAAAGATCATGATGGGGGGATTCTTCAAGATTGCCCTCGCGATGGACACTCTTTGCTTCTCTCCGCCGCTCAGCCGAAGCCCGCGCTCCCCCACTTTCGTGTTATAGCCTTCCGGCAGCGAAACGATGAAGTCATGGATCTGAGCCAGCTTGGCGGCCGCGAACATCTCCTCGTCGTCCACTTGGTCGATGTCTTCCTCAGCTCTTCCGTATTTAATGTTGTAGGCGATGGTGTCATTGAAAAGGACTGTGTCTTGAGGCACCACGCCGATGCTTCGCCGAAGCGACGTCTGGGTGACGCGAGAGATGTCCTGTCCGTCGATGGTAATGCTACCTGAGTTAACGTCGTAAAAGCGGAACAATAGTCGTGCCACTGTTCGTTGTGAGAGAAAAATAGGAGTCAGAATGAGAGCAAAGAATTCCATTCCTTAAAAATAACATTACAGCAGACGAACACTTCACAGACAATGAGATGAAGAAAAGAACAAGGACTTACAAGTGCTTTTGCCAGCGCCAGTGGGTCCAACGACAGCAACGGTGCGACCAGGAGGTATCTCGAAGGAGATGTCACGAAGGACAGGCTTGCTAGGGTCTTCATAGGCAAACATGACACGATCAAACTTGACAGCAGCCCTCCTTACGACCAACTCCTTCGCATCAGGGTGATCCAGCACGTCGTGTTGTTCATCGAGGAGAGCAAACATGTTCTCGAGGTCTACCAGCGAGGTCTTGATCATGCGGTAGCTCGTTCCTAAGAAGCCAAGAGGTAGATAGAGTTGAAGGAGGTACGTGTTGACCAACACAAAGTCACCCACTGTCATATCACCATCTACAGCTCGTCGTCCCTGTTTTGGTTAATAGAAAAACGGAGATGAGATAAACAGAACAAAAGAATAACAAAAGACAGAAAGAAAAGAAAAGAAAAATAACTTACAGCGAGAAGCATAACGGCGAGACAGCCAACAGCAATGATCGCAGACTGGCCAATGTTCAATAAAGCGAGAGAAGTGTAGCTCTTCTCAGCAGCAACCATCTTCTCAGTAAGCGCAGCTCCGTATCTTTTGCTTTCGTGTCGCTCGTTGCAAAAGTACTTTACTGTCTCATAGTTGATGAGTGAATCCACTGCTTTGTTGCTGGCGTCGTTGTCCTTGTCGTTCATCTCTCGCCTAAACTTGTTGCGCCACTCTGTCACGACGAGGGTGAAGGTAATGTAGCTCACAATTGTCACGAAAGTCATGAAGGAGAAAAGGAACTCGTAGAAGATCAGCAGGTATCCGCATACTAACAACATTTCGAGCAACGTTGGAACAATGTTGAACAAGAGCATCGAGAGCAGAAAACTAGACATTGAAGTCAGTGAAAACTAGAGCAACAGAAAGAGGAGAGAGAGAGAGAGAGAGAGAGAGCGAGAAGAGCGCGAAGAGCGCGAGAGAGAGATAAAGGCTAGAGAAGAGCGAGAGAGAAAGGAGAGTTCAGAGAGAAGATTTCAAAGAAAGAATCATCAAGTGAGAGGAAAGAGAACAAGAGAAGAGAAACACCAAACGACAAAGAGAACAAAAGAAAACATACTTGATGCCATTAATGCCTCTCTCCAAGGCTTTGAGTACCATGCCCGTCTGTCGGTGCATGTGAAACCGCAAGGAGAGGGAGTGAAGGTGGTCAAAAGTGTCGAGCGCGGCCTGCTTCAACGCGTTCTGCGTCACCCTCACAAAGGCAGCATCGCGAATGTCCCCCGACGCCGACGACAGCAGCCGCAAGAATGCATACAAAAGAATCCATTGCACTGGAAAACTTTTTTTTTTGTGATGAGAGAGATGGAAAGAGAAGAGAAGGAGAGAGAGAGAGAGAGAGAGAGAGAGAGAGAGAAAGAGAATGGAGGAAGAAGGTACGTGGGTCCTCCTTTGGCGGGATCAGTGCTCAGGTCGTCCACAGAGTGTTTGTAGGTGATGGGCACGAGGATGGTGAAGAGCTTGGCGACCACCAACAACACCAGCGAGAGGACCACCCTCACCTTGAGGGAGAGGTCGGAAGCGGGCCACAGGTAAGGCGCCAGGCGACGAAGCACGACGGCATCGCCCTTGAGCAGCGCCCAAATGGACTTTTTCGCGGATGCATCCGGGGTGGCGCTTCCTCCTTCTTCTGTGCCAGCTCGTATGTAGCGTTCAGTGGTGCGCCGCCTAAGAAATGGCGGACAGAAGGAAGAGGAGAACATGGAGCCCTCTCCCTTTCTTTTCTTTTTTGTTGTTTGTGTTTGTATTATTTTTTTTGTTTTTTTTATTTATTTATTTATTTATATGATCACAGGTATTCTCCTATTGGTTCGTTTAAACCCTTAGCTTTTCTCCTATTGGCCCATCGGATGTGCAGCAATTGTCCGATATCATGACGACACGAACAAATTGCGCCGAAAGCAACAATTTTTCAGTAATGAAAAACTATTTTATAGCGATCACTCCTCTTGTTCCTCTTTTTCTTTGCCTTTGCTGTTGCCGTTGGTTTCTTGGTGCTCGGGTGCTGGCGAGGGACACTCGGGCACATCCATAGCTTCCACAGGACCAACCGGAGCCTTTGATACCAGACCTGCACATTTCTTTGACAGAAAAGAGAAATTATTAGAGAGAAGCAGAGAAAGAGGAGAGAGGAAGTAAAAGGAAGAACAAGAACAAGAGAATGGAGACCTTATTGAGCCGTTCGGCAACTTCTCGTTCATAAGCTTCGATATCTTCCTCGCTGAGCTCCGCCCATTCGTCCATCAAACAAACCAATTGCCGACAGTAAGTGAAGACAAGGTCAAACATCATTTGCTGCATATACTTTTCTATTCGCTTCTGAAATCCTTGTTTAAAAATAAAAGGCACATTAGTACTTTGACAAGAAAACGAGAGAGAGAGAGAGAGAGAGAGAGAGAGACAGAGAGACAGAGACAGAGAGAGGAAGTGAGTGAGAGAGAGAGAGAGAGAAGAAAAGAAACCTGTGTAACGGAATTCAACAGATACAAACTTATAACAACACATGATGGGTTGTGATTCTTGCCATTTGTTCTGCAGAGGACCTCTGCCTTTCTTTTTGGATTGCCAAAGGGTTGGATCTTCTTCTTTCTTATAATACTTTTTGTCCAAAGGAGTGAACGCCACGTCAATGGCTTGCACCTCTCTCTTCTTCAATGTGGAGGCATCCAGCTCAAGAGACTTTGAACAAATGAAGAAAGCGGAAGAGAGAAATCGTAAGAACGACACTTAAGAATGAGAGAGAGTGAGATAGATACATTGTCGTGACTGCCGTTGTCTTCAGTGTGGTTAGAGATTACGGTCATGCTAAACTTCTCAAAGAAAGGGCACTAGCATCAGGAAAGAGAAATGGTAATAATAAGAACATGGACAAAACTTCAAGTGAGAGGAGAAAGAGCAAGCGAGAAGAGAACGAGAGGAAGATAGAGTGAGAGAACCGAATAAATAGTTTTGCAGCGAGGGAAAGAGTTCCAAGACTTCTCAACCAGCATTTGAGCTTTGCTGGGAATAATCCGCCTTGCCCATGATGGCACATGGCTGTTATATCGTGCATGGAGTGGTTGAGCAACACAGAGGAGAGAGAACGAGGAAGAGCGAGAAGACCAAGAGAGAAAAGAACGAGAGACGGAGAGAAGAGAGAAGAGGGGGAGAGAGACAGAGAGAGACAGAGAAAAGAGGGAGAAAGAAAGAGACAGAGAGAGACAGAGAGAGAGAGCGAGTTGATGAATGAAAACGAAGAGCAGCCGAGAGAGGAGAGAAGAGAGAAGAGAAGCGGAGAAACAAAAAAGAAAGACGAGGGTGCATACTGGCCCAAGTGTATAATCTTTTCTGTGTAGCGGCCAGAGCCAAGCTCCTCATTCTGGAAGGGCTCATCCTTCAAGACCTCCACTCCAGCGTCGCCTTGGGTCTCCTCCTCACTCCTCTTCATGGTGCAGTACCTGTTCGCCAACCTGAACTGTTCCACACAAAAGAAGAGTGATGAAAGCACAAAAAATGAAAAACGAAAAACGAAAAAGCCAGTAAGCGAAAAGATGAACTCAGAAAAACAGAAAAACAGAAGAAGAAAGGAAACAAACCTCCTCCAAGGTACAAGGCAGCGGAACACGGCTTCATGAACAAAAAAAAACAACAACAACAACAACAACAAAAGAGAAAGAAAGAAAGAAGGAAGAAAAACAAATGTTAAACTTTATGTAGAAGATCAAAAAAAAAAACTTGGAACATACTATTCTTTGAGCAGCACCATTTCTTTCTTGGTTTTTTTTTTTAATGTTTTTGGGAAAGAGAGAAGGGCAAGGTTTGGGTGTGCGTTGCGTGCGAGCCGAACGGTTTTGGTTCAAACAACGCCAACAACAACAACAAGTTCAACCAAACCACAGAAAAAAGAAAGAAGAAACTCGCCAAAGAAGGGAGAGAGAAAAGAAAAAACTTTTTGGATAAATAATCATGAAAGAATGAAAAAAGAACGAAAAGATCCGCAATTATGATAGATAATTAAGATAATTTCGGGAAATCGGAAAAAATTTGATGCCTGTGCTATTTGAAGTGTGTAAGTTATGTGGATTCTCGCTCGGCTCCTCGTTCTGTTTGTGGTTGGGCTTTGTCGTTGTTTTCAGGTCTACATTTGAACATAGCAGAGTGGCGCAGTGGAAGCGTGGTGGGCCCATAACCCACAGGTCGGAGGATCGAAACCTCCCTCTGCTAACCAACCATGTCTTTTTTTTTTGTTGCTGGTTCTTTTAACAACCAAAGTTTCTATTTTTTTGTTTCACAACCCACAATTGATCTTTTTCTTCTCTCTCTCTCTCTCTCTCTCTCTCTCTCTCTCTCTCAGTCCGGCCGTGCTTTTTTTTTTTGCATAGATGTTTTTCGCGTCGACATGATCTGTGTTTGAGGGGGCAGAATTATTATTTTTTTTTTTTCGTAGAAGAAAGTGCAAAAAAAAAAAGAAGAGAAGAGGAGAACGGGCCAGCAGAGAATGGAGCCGAACAAGCTGCTGTGGCGCTGGCGAGGAGGCGTCTCCCGCACGCCCTTTTCGAAGGCTTTCCACCCGTTCCAACAACGGGCAGCACGTGCCAGACAGTTGAACACCTTCTACTTCCCCGCCACCCCAAAACGAGATATGGCCTCACGCCGTCTGCCGCTTCTCTCGCCACCTTCTCGCGCAATCATCAACTGCGCTCCATTCCCACTTGCCGCTCCCTCTGTTGGTTCCTCTGTAGTTTCTCGTTATTCTTCTTCCTCCTTGTTACGAGGCCCAACGCTGAACTCTGTAGCCTCAGCGCGCTACTCTTTTCCTACTACCCGTTTTTTCGCTTCCTCGCGTTCGTTCTTGCTCTCGTCTGCCACTCCTTTTTCTTCTGCCAACAGACGAAACATCGCTGCTGCAGTCTCTTCTTACTCATGTTCTTCAGCCTCACGTCTGTATCATGCTACCCCAGAGGCTCAGCGGTCACGCCAACAACAAAAAGGAGAAGAGCTGCTCGATGCTGAACCGATTGAAGCTGAAGTGATCCTTCCTGGCGGACAACAAAAACACAGCAAGACCAACAAAAGAACTGACAGCGACAACGAAGACTACCACTCCAGTCGCACAACTTCTTCCTCGTCTGATCAACAAGAAGAAACAGAAGAAGAAATAGGACGTCGTCGTGAAGCTCTCAACTTATCGCAGCCAGCGAATATATCACTGAAAGAAGTGGGCATAGGGTTGTTGAAGTTGGGAGGCTTTGTGGTGGTTATCGGCGCTGTGGTCTCATTTGGCGTGGTAGCAGGCAGTGTGGCTCTCGTGGTTTACCTGTTGTACAGAGGAGCTCGTCTCATTTGGCCCTCTCGCTTCGGAGGGACTTCTCAAGCTTCGTTCGAGGAAGTGCAGGAGAGACAGCGACAGGGCTTGAAGGAGTGGAGCTATGAGGAACAGAAGAAGGCCAGAGAGGAAATAATGAGGAAGGAGAAGGAGGAGGCAAAGCGATTCCGTAAGACTTTGTTGGGGCGCCTTTACAGCTTCATTATCGACCGGTTACTGTTGAAGTTACAACGTGAATTAACTTTCAAGGCAATGAGCTCTATCGTTCTGAATACCAGCCCAGCTCTCATCGAAAAGGTCGGGGCTGGTATCAGCCCGCTTGAAATGGATGGCGTTGGTCACTACGCAGTACCTTATCCTCCCGTTATCATTCCCCTCTTCTCTCTGCTCTCTCTGCTCTCTCTGCTCTCTCTGCTCTCTCTGCTCTCTCTGCTCTGCCTCTCTGCTCTCTCTGCTGCTTGCTCTCTCTGCTCTCTCTGCTCTCTCTGCTCTCTCTGCTCTCTCTCCTCTCTCTCTCTCTCCTCTCTCTCTCTTCTACTCTCTTTTATCTCCTTTCTCTTTCTCTTTGACGAAATTTGTTGTACTACTCAGAAAATGGGAAAGAACGAAGTGCAAGACTACACCGATCCAGAAACGGGAGAGGCAAAGATTAAAATAAAGATGACGTATGGCGCGGTCAGCGAAGAGACCGGCAAGAAAATTAAGGTCCTGGCGTGTGGCATTGGCAACAAAGTAACTGTCGCTGAGGTAACCAAAGAATGGGAGGAGGACCTCTATGATGATACTCCCTCCGAGATAAAGACTCCTGAAGACTTGGTCAAGTTTAGCAAAGCCATTAAACAGGTTTGCTGTCTTTTTTTTTTCTTTGTCTATTAACCGTTTATTCTTTTCGTTTGCTTTTTGCTAACAAAAAAAAAAGATGACGCAAAAATGGAACTGGGGGCTCACACAATTGGTGGTTTACTTTGAGGATGGAGAAGAAATGATTGTTTACAATGATCGCAACCATCATGGCGAGTTTGATAACGTGATGGGCATAGACCTTCGCACCAATGAAGAAGATGAAGATACAATAATGGAAGAGGAACAGCAAAAGAAGAGGAAAGAAAAGAGTAATGAAAAAGAAGAAGAAGAAGAAGAAGAAGAAGAAGAAGAAGAAGCACAAGTCATCGAGGCGGAAGTTGTCGATGAGAAGAAGAAGTATAAACGGAGCACTCGCTGAAAGAAATGACATACTTAATTAGAAGGATAGTGAAGAAGAAGATCTTCGTTAGGGACATAACGGGGCACGGAGGCTTCATAGCGGCTAAAGTATGCTCCTAGTTCTTCATGCTGAACCCTTACGTTTGGCTCCTCCACCAACACGATATTTTCTTGTGCCACTTTTTTGTTTATGTGGTGAGAAGGAGAGAGAGAGAGAGAGAGAGAGAGAGTACCATAAGTGGTTTGATTGGGTCGGTCGCTTTCTTCGACGAGCACTTGGTAGAAAGGTTGGTCCTTCCCGTGTGGCAATCCATGCACTCCCATTTGTAGCATCCACCTTTGGACGTTGATGCGCTTTCGAGTTAACACCGAGGTTTTTTTTTTTAAAGAAAATAACAGACAAGAAGAACATGAGAGCAGGGAAAGGGAAGGGGTACATGTCGGATGCTTGGCAGGTCTCATCCCAGCCAAAAATAACGCCTCTATAACCTGCACGCATAACAACCCTCCTGAGGTAAGCAGGGGAGAGCAGAAGTTAAGAGAGGAGAAAGAGAAAGGCACCATAGAGCTTGTGAGAGATGATGGAGCCAACATGGAAGCGAATCTTTTCGTTGTGTTGCTTGGGTTTGATTTTCTTGGCTTCTCGCAATCGTGCCAGAAGCAGCTCTAACTCTAACCTAGCGTCACCCTCTTTCTCTTCCAGTATCTGCTTGCCATACTTAGTAAACACATTTGAAACATGGGAAAAGAAAAGAACATAAAGCGAAGAAAGAAGAAAAAGTAACCTTGACCAAGAGGTCTTCTGCTTTTGTGAATTCCTCGATGAGAACATACATCTTCGCAAGGAGGAGCAATTCATCTTCGCTTTGTCCAGGAAAGCAAGACAACAATCGAACCACCATCACTCGTTCTCCTGTAAAGTCTCGTTACTAAGAACTCGGGCTAACAAAAGTTTGGTAAAACGTACTCATCTGACGAGAGCTTTGGTAGATAACATTCAAATTGGAAAGCATTCTTTCGTAGAGGACAAATACGGAGACCGGACGAAAGTAGGCCGGTAGAATTTGCATCACACCAAAGCCACGAAGCATTTCTATGCATTCTTGGCGAGTGAGTTGTCTGCCTCGATTGTAAGCATCCACAAATACTTCCCTTTGCTTCTCACTGTCATACCATCGTAATAGGAAGTGGCCTATTTGCAACACATTAGCGAAAGATAGCAGCAAACACGTGACAAAAGAAGCGAGGGAGAGAGAGAGAGAGAGAGAGAGAGAGAGAGAGAAGTACATGGCATTGATATGAGATCCAGAACAATACCGAGTCTACGTGCTACAGCACTATATATAACACTAAGAGCTGCATTTGGAGAAGAATTAGCAAAGACTACTCCTTATTGTTATTGTTTTAAGACCTTCAAAAGGGAGAACTTACTGATAGGAATGCCAGTGTGCCGTTCCAACACATCATTCAGAAAACTGTTCTTAGGATCGTAGTAATGCTCCACCTCTCCTTTGAACTTAAGCTCATCAAAAAGGTAAGCATTCAGCTCTTCTAAAATCTCACCTTCACTCCATCCTTCCTTGTACGGATCCTTCCAATGCCACAATCTTTCAATAAAATCTTCATTTTCACTTTCTTCTTGTCCTTTCTTTCGTGTTGTCGTCGTTATATCGCTATCTTTTCGTTGCTTCTTATTCGCTCCTGAATCATCTTCTGCGTTTCTTGCTCGTGCCATCAGTCGTTTCTTCACAGCGAGAGCATAATCTGCCAACTTGCTGTAAATTTGTTGGGTGATACCCATTTGAAGACTGTACTTGAGGGCAGCTAACAAGGCTGCTCCTCGTTCCACTTCTGGCTCCTTTCCATCCACATACCATTCGGTATGCCTCCTCCGTCTTGCCTCCGCTTCATCCTTTATCTCTCCTTCCCCTTCTTCCTCTCCTTGCCTTTGTACATTTCTCTCTTGTTCGGCCTCTTCGGCTTCTTCATCCTCTTCTTCACCTTCTGCTTGTTGCTGTTGCGCCCTGTTTGAAGGCTTATGCGAAGCGAGCAACAACCTCCAATCCTGTTCGACGCTGTCCTCGCTGATCTCTCTCAACGCCACTCGCCCATAATAAATGTGGGTCAGGTGGTCATCCCTCTCCTTCTGCCAGCGCTCCAGCCGTCTTTGGATGCTCTCAAAGACGGACATGCCCAAGTCGCTTTGTTGTTTGAGCTTCTTTAGAGCAGTGTCGCGCGTCACTAGGTTGCACATTTGATGGAGCAACGGTTCAGCGCTCTTGTCTTTGTGTACTCGCTCGAAGAAGAGGGAACGCCAACGGTTGGTGGAGGGAGGAGAAGAAGAAGACGAGCGTAGAGAAGGAGAGGACTCAGAGGGCTGAGAAGATGGTGATGAAGAAGCAGAAGAAGTGGGTTGAAATGAAGCAGGAGCGGAAGAGGGCCACCATTGCCAACGCTCCAAGCAATGCTGTTGTTGTCGGGGTTGGCATCAGGATGAAAAGAAGCAGGAAAGAAGAAGAGAATGAAGAAGAAAGCAGAAAGAAACGACAATCAAACCTTTCGCCTTGGAGGTGGAGGGCAAAAAAGAACACAATGTTGCGTGTATGGCAGGAGAAGATATTGTTAAGAAGAACAATAAAAACAAACTCGTGTCCAAAAGGGGGAAAGGTTTTTTTTGTGCAAAAAAACAGGCCTTGAACGAACCAAAGAGAGTTGGTGAAAGAGACTTCTCGCCAACGGCGGCAAGCGGCGGAGGCGCTCAGCAACCCACCCAAGTCCAAAAAGCTCATCGCCAACAGCAGCACTTCGGGCGGAAGGCACTCCGCGCTGAGCAAGATCGCTCCTCCTCGCGGCTCGTGGCCCTCGCTCCCTCCCTCCATAGCATCGTCGTCATTCGGTTGAGCCTTGGCAGCCATCCTCCGTCGCTGAGTGCAACAAAACTTTTTCTTTTCTTTTTTAATATTTATTTTCTTTTGCGGCGCTGATATTTGTCGACTTTGAGATTGCGGCGAATTTCATAGCTACTCTACACGAAATTTATAGCGAAAATTCAACAAGTTTTCAACCCGCAAGTGTAGTACCCCTCATGTCGACATTATTTAGGTGTCTCATCCTTTCAACTCTTGCTGCGTTTCCTGCAGTGATATTCCAAGTGGAGGGAAAGAGCGTGAGTTCCCATGGAATGGGAAAGGATAATGAAGAAGAACAACAACAAAAAGAAGACGAAGAAGAAGAACAAGAACAAGAAGAAGAAGAAGAAGAAGAAGAAGAAGAAGAAGAAGAAGAAGAAGAAGAAGAAGAACAAGAACAAGAAGAAGAAGAAGAACAAGAACAAGAAGAACAAGAAGAAGAACAACAACAAGAACAAGAAGCAGAAGAACAAGAAGAGCAAGGTGGAAGGGGGTTTCGTTTTTTTTGTGTTTGTGACACTTGATACCAACCAATGCGATGGCTCTCACTTCATCCGCAGTTGGTGAATGGTTGTGTGTCTGCATGGCTGCCTGGCTTAGCTTCTGAGCCAGACGTCTCATGTACATGGCATGTTGAGCTTGCAGCTGGTTGAGTTTAACAAAAAACTTTTTTCGGTGAGAAACATCCCCTTTCAAAGGAAGTGAACGCTCTGACACGAACCCAAAAGGATATTTCTGGGGCAAGCCGCATTTCAGGTTCATGATGCCGCAGTAGCCGTTTTAGAAAACGTGAACAGTCCATCGTTTGTGAGGAGGCATGGCTACTGCCCTTTGTCCAACCTCTTTCCACAGAGTTTCCACCACCACCACCCTTCGCGCCTAGTGGTCTCTCCCGCGATGTGGTCGCCTTTGGCATCTTCCCTCCTTTTGTTCTTCTGCGCAATGGTTTGGTTTGAAAGTGGTCCTTGTCGACACTAGTTTTCCCCGCTAAAAGTAGCAGAGCAGCGCAAGGACTTTGTTTGTTGCCTTTTTGTCCCTTGCCATTAATCACATCCAGATTTAGAAAGATCAATCCCCCAAGGTATTAGGAGCCCAACCAACCTAGGCAATCGAGCAGAAAGATCTAGGGCTAAGAGACATCAGAAGAACAAACCCTAACCTAAGGTAAATTACTTTTTTGATCCCAAAATCCAAAAAAAAAAATAATAAAAACAAAAAAAGAAAGAAAGAAAGACACGATGAGAAGGCTTGGCAGTGGTACCACCAGCATCTGCTCCCTCCGTTGCGGCGGCGCCCCCACGGCGCTCTCTCGCAGCTCGGGGTGGGGCGCAGCCGCGGGCCTCACCGCTCACGGCCGCTCCGCCGTCGGCTTGAGGCGCGGCACCGCCTCCTTGCTGCCCTTGCGCGGGGGCGGCGGCAACGAGAACCCCTGGGCCGTCATGCCCGAGAGCTACCAGTACGAGTTTGGGGACCCTAAACTCTACGACAACTGGAAAGGGGCGGTTCGTTGTTGTTTCTTTTTTTTATTATTTGTTTTTTTTTTTTTGGTTAGTTTATTTTTTGATGAAAAAAAAATATAAAAAATCAGTTGCCAGAAGATTTTGATATTAATCCAAGTCCAGAGAGTCAGGCCATGTCTCCGAGCTTTCCAGGACTGGACGCCAAGCCCTTCTTCTTGCACCCGACGTGGGCTGGCTTTGGCCCTTGGCTGGAGAGCGTGAAGAGCAACCTGGCGTTCGTGGGCAAGATTGGGCTGGTCCTTGGCGCTTGTTATTTATTGGACAGGTATGCCGAGTTGATCCGTGAGGACCCACAGGAGCCCGTCGTTGACTTTGTAAGCCCTACCTTTAACTCCTTTCATCTCTTATGTGTCCTTCTCTATGTTCACTTCTCTCCTCTTCTCTCTGTTTCTCCGCTCTTCTCTCTCTCTCTCTCTCTCTCTCTCTCTCTTTCTTTCTTTCTTTCTTTCTCTGTGTTGTTGTGCTCGCGCATTCTCTCTATGTTTCTCCGCTCTTCTCTCTTTCTCTCGCTCTCGTTCTCACACTTTCCTCTCTCTCTCTCTCTCTCTCTGTGATGTTGTGCTCACTCGTTGTCTCTCTCTCTCTCTCTCATACGTTATTGGCTGTGAACTAACTAACGTAACCCTGTTATTTCATGTTTACAGAAAGCGTTGAAGGATAATGATCCTCATGACACCAGCCTCTCAAAAGAGTACATTTATGGAGGACCATTGCCCGGTTACTTTACAATTGAGGAAGGAGTAAAGCCTCTGTCTTCCTCCGCTGCTGATGTAGAGTAAAACTACTTTTTTCTTTCTTATTCAAATGAACTCTCTTTTTTTTTTTCCGGATCAGTTCTTCACTCGTTTCGTTTCTTTCTTCCTTTATTGTCGTTTCTTCTTCAGCCACCCAACGAAGGACGTAAAAGTATTTTCCACAGTTTATTTATATGCGCCTTGGATTTCTAATCATCTTCGCAAGTTCTTTACAACAAGCCGTGTTTAGCCGTTCTTGCAATGGTTCCTCGTCTTCAGCATCCTCCTCTACTTCATGTTCTTCACAAAAGAGGTATTTCTCTTTCTCTTTCTCTATTGTTCTTCTCTCTTTTTTGCGTTGCTGTTGTTGCTTTACTTGTCGTTGTTGCCCAAAACAAAGTAGGAAGAGAGCACAGCGGAACCGTAACTCAAAGAGAGAATACGTCTGAGCAGTCTCCAAAAGGAACAGCACTGTCTCCCTGCTCAACAATGAGATGAGCATAGACTCGCATTCCCCGATGAGAGCAGGGACGAGGAACTGATTGGCATAAGACAACATTTCCAGAGCCTTAGATGGTTTGAATGTGACTTGCCGGGTGTAGAGGAAGCGGATGAGATGAAGCAACGTGCTGCGTCGTACATGAGGTATGTGAATCTCTGTTGCTGTGCTTTCTTGAAAGTGAGGGACCGAGTCATTGTGTTTGTTGTTCTGTTGGAACATGACTTTGAAGTAATCGCTGAACATGGAGAGAAGGATCTTATGCGCGTACACCACGTTCTTTTCTGCCTCCGCCACCTCCTCTTTCAATTCTTTTGACTTTCTCTTGTTCTTCTTTCTACTGTTGTTATTGCTATTGCCGTACCTGCTTATCTTCTTCTGCTTCCTCCTCTTCCGCTCCTCCTCTTTCGCTCGCTCTTCTGCAGAAGGGGGATCGAGTACGATGCAGATATCACTATAACGCTGATTGTCAACCAACCATGCAAACTCTGGAAAGATGGTTTGTTTCGTGGGCTCTGAAGTCGAAGATGATGTTTCGGGCAAGTGTATCTTATAGAGGTTTGCGAGCTGTCGCACCTTCTTCGATAAGTCTCGTTCTTGTGAACGGTGCAAGGACCGAACGTTACTGCCGCAATAGAGCTCTCGAATCAACGCACGAAAGGCTTGTGAGTCCCGCGTATCTTCCTTTGGCACCACGTAGGTCTCGTTTTTCTCTACTTCTTCCTCCTGTAATTTTTTGCAGAGTTGAAGCTCGTCATCTTCGTCTTCACCATGGTTGGAAGGGAAAGAAGAAGAACGCTCGATCATTTGCTGCATAGCTTTGCCGCCGCGCGAATGGATAACGGCTTTGTGAACAGGTATTCTCTCCTTTCCAACCACGAACTCAAAGTCTTTGTGAGAAAAGAGTGAGAACGTTGAGAAAGGCAAGGCTTGAGGAGAGCTATGTGGGAGAACGACAGATATGAGAGAAGAGGAGCCAGAAAGTTACCTGTGAAGCAGCCACTATCAAACAAAGCGGCAAGTATGTTTTTGGCGTCTGGCACATCACCAGTGCCACCAGGCATCAGGCACGCGAACTTGGCCAACGAATATTCCTCATTGATTGGGTTGTTCAACGCAGAGTTTGAGTAACGTAACCTTCCTGCCGGCTTCTTGTTGTTGTTTTCATTGTTGTTGTTTTGCTGCTGTTCCTCACCATTCTTTTTCGTGTTCTCCTTCACAGGTCGGCGATAGTCCTTCAGCCAACGCAGAGGAATGGCGGAGGACAGATGAGTGCAAAGCTGAGGAGCTTTATCTCTCGCTGTCACCAACTGCTTCTCGCTCAGCGCGTTTTCAGTGGGAAGACGAATCAACAGTTGACGACGAAGCAGGAACGAGGAGGCGTGCTTCCCCAGCTCTCCTCCTGCGATTCTCTCCAACAGTACGAGCGCCACCTTTCTTCTTACATCTTGAGACAGTCTATCCATCTCGCTATCTTTCATTAAAGCCAACTGCATCGGCGATACTTCGCTCTTCTGCTGCTCTGCTCCTTCATCCCCGTCATCACCTCTTTGCAACTCGTTGATGTAGGGATAAACTAAAGTTTGAACATCAGCGTCGAGAAGCAACTCTACGGCCTCCCACCACCCGCATCGAATGGCGCGATGCAAGGGCAGCTCATTGCGATGAACCACTCTGGTGGCGCCTTCCACTTTGGCGATGAGCAGCCGGAGGATCTCGAGCCCTTCTCGTCTTCCAGCAGATACCGTCGATGATGATGAAGAAGAAGAAGAAGAAGAAGAAGAAGAAGAAGAAGAAGAAGAACAAGAAGAAGAAGAAGAAGAAGAAGAAGAAGAAGAAGAAGAAGAAGAAGAATGTGGGGGACAGAGTTGAGCGGCTTGATGAATAGGAGGAGCCAGAGTGAGATAAGAAGGGTAGTAAAAGTGTGTTCCTAACTCGCGAAGGTTGCTCCATTCTAGCAGCTGTTCTATAACTTTAACTCCTCTCTCTTTTTCCAGGGCTTTTTTTTTTAAAAAAAGGATGTAAGAGATTCAACCCAACAGAGAAGAACAGAGAGAAGAACAGGGAGAGGGAGGAAGCCAACCTTTTTGCATAAAAGTATAACTGCATTTGGGCAAAGTCGCAAAGACTTTTCTGCGTCGCTCACACCACTCCAACAGGGCCGCATCGGAGACCCACTGTGCCTCCAACAGCCTCCCGTAACGTGCCGTCACTTCCTCCTGCGAGAGCGCTGAGCCTCCCCCCCGTTGCAACAACGCCGGCAAACGGAAGCAACGAAAGAGGCCGCTTGCTTTGAGGTTGGCCTGCAGGGAAGGACCCCAAGCCCTCAAAAAGGCCAACGACCCAACAAAGCAGCCGAGCAGAGGGACCACCCAACCGGCCAGCAACGTCCCTCTCGTCCAGCAGAGGGCTTCCGTGAGGAGCGAGAACCCGTTTTGCAGGCACGTCCAACCGAAGAGGAGGAGGAAGCTTTCAAGAGAGGGTTGGAGGAGCTGCCAAAGCAATGCCAGTTGGCGGTGAGGAGGCGGGTCGAGGAAGAGGTAGGCAAGAAGGATGAGAAGGAGGGAGAGAACGGCGGAGGAGAAGAGAAGCGGTCGTCGAAGGATGCCGTCCCTGCTCTGGGCGAAGAAATATCGTAGGGCTAGGAAACCACGCTTGGACGCTGCAGCGATCCAACCCCAAGCGACTTTAGGAGAGGAGGAAGAAGAAGCCGTGGAGGAGGAGGAGGAGGAGGCAGAGGCCGCGAGAGATGCCGAGGAATGCTTGCCCTCAACAAAAGGTTTACGTCCACCGCCTGGGGCCGCTCCCGCGCTTCTGTGACGACCTCGCCTTTGGGTCTTGCGTCCCATGGTCGGTTGGTTTCTATTGTTTCTTTGTTTTCGTTTTTTTTTGTTTTTGTTTTTTTTTTTTTGCAGAGAGAAAAGTTTTCAGATACAGAGCCCTCTGTGGAGGAGACAAACCCCCATTACAGAGGCAAGGGTCGGCAGGACGGGTATATATATATATTAGTCATATAGGAATAGCCCTATATTTGAAAGCCCTAACCTTCCTTTTGTTCTCCAAAAAAAGAGGGTGCTTCCCACCGCCTTTTCGCTGATCAACATGGAGAAATCTCGCGGCCAGCCCCTTTGCCAAACCCCACAAAAATCTCCAAACGAGAAAGGGGGGGGGGGAAGGGGTCAAAGCAGAGAGAGAGAGAGAGAGAGAGAGAGAGGAGCTTCAAAAGGAAGCCCAACCAACTAACGAAGAGGAGGAGCAGGAAGCACAGTTTGAAAATTCAACAGCGCCTCTTATTTTGTTGTTGTTCAAACAAACACATCGTTATACTAATTTCAACTCTTCCCTATCTGTCTATTGGTACCTGTGTAACCTTTTTTTTTCCCCCTTTGTTGCAGCTGTCTAAACACCCTAACCTCATTGCTAACTTGGCATAGAGCAGAGATTCCAAGCAACCAAAACGCAAGGGATGGCAGCCTCCAGCGGAGCCTCTCGACCACTGCTTCCGCCACCCACATTTGTCTCCCCGCAAAACGGCGGACACCACCCCTCTGCCTTTATGAATCCCTCGTCGCACTCTGACTATTCCGCAGCTTCTTCCGCGAAACGTCTGAGCAACTTTGCCACTGTGCGTGGGCCGTCGAATAGGCGTCATACGGCTCCGCATCCGCCCACCCCATTGCAGCTCTCGATGAAGAGTAACCATGACACCACAACAAAAGCAACAGAAGATGATGACTGGACTCCGTTTCAACAATAGTACGCTACCTTTAGACGTCTTCTCTTCCCTGTAGTAGGTCTTCTTTGACCTTAATCTTGTTGTTCTGCTTGTTTATATGTCTTGTTCTCTTCTGCTGTTCTTGTTCTTGTTCTTCTTGTTGTTGTGCCTCTTCTTAGTTTTCTCTGTTCTTGTTCTGTTCTTGTTCTTGTTCTTGTTCTTCTTTTCCACCTTCGTGTCTTTCTCTTCTCTCCATGCTGACTTGTGCGATAAGCAGCTCCAGTCCAAAGGCCGTCCCGCAGCTTGAAAGTCGGGGGAGCAAAAGCCAAATCTTCAGCCGTCCGGCTCCAGCCTACACGAGCACCAACAGACCCTTAAGCTCACACTCCACGATCGGCGCTTCTGCGTCGTCATCTTCCTCCTCAAGAACACCGCTGTCGCCTGACCTCTTTGTCAACGACGAGCATCTTCGTCTCCGGCATCTCAAACAACCACAACACACGCATTCCTCCCCTGGTTCCACTGCCACTTCGCCTCGTTCCTCCTCTTCTCTACCACCACCAACAAACATGCTGACGGCACCAACTTCGCAGCGGCGGTCGAGCGCTTCGTTCTATGCCTCCTCGTCGGCACAACCGGCTTACTCCTCCTCCTCCGCTGTGTACGTTCGTCATGGCTGTCACTCGGCGTCTCTCTCAACGAACGAAGGAGGAAAAGAAGAGGAGAACAGGAAGACAAAGAAAAAGTCCAAGAGCATCGTCATCCTAAGAAGGAGTCCAAGAGGAGGAGGCCAGCAGGAAGAGGAGAGGAACAAAAAAAAGAAAGGGGGAAGCACAAGAGCGTGGTCCCCAACAACACCTAACAACAACACCTCCAACCACTTCAACAAAGAGGAACAGCAAAAGGAAAAGCAAAAGGAAAAAGCAGCTGAAGACGCGGTGGAAGCAAGAGGAGGAGAAGAGAGTTGGAGAAGAACCATGACAGAGAAAGAGAGAGAGGAATGGGTGAAGAGGCAGCAGGAAGGCAAAACCAAACTCACCCGAGAGCAGAAGAAAGCGCTGAAAGATGCCGAAAAGCTGAAGAAGAAAATGGAAAAATTGAAATTGCAACAAAAAATGAATGCAAAGTAACCTTGAAGAACAAAGAGGGATAAGCAAAAATATTTTCAACGTTGTTGATACTTAAAAAGAAACATCTAAACAGAACAAAAAATATACAAAACAATTCAACAACCAAAAAAAAAACTCTCAATAAATAAATTTGAAAACAAAGTCATTCTCTCTCTCTCTCTCCTCCATCCTCTCTTTCTAACCTTTCATCGCTGAGGCGAATAGAAAAAGTCAAGAATGCGCCACCACCACCAATATGTTCCATCCAAGTTCTCATCGGCCCACCAACAAGAGGATGAAGGGGTCAACGGAGGCCATCGCCGTGCCTCCTCTTCCTCGCTCGGAGAGAAGGCTCCGGGGAAGAGGGGGGCATAGTCGGGATGCCGACGATCAATGTCTCCGTTGCGGCAGTGAAGATGGTACTTGTGTTGCATGTCGGTGAGAAAGGAGGCCCACTCACGCCCAAGCAAGGCCGGGCGGGAGGTGTCCTGGATGGTGGCGATGTGGGGCGCGTCCACCAGCCAGGAGTTGGGAAGCACCGCGAGAGCGCGTCCGGATGCGTACAGCTCAAAGTGGTGCGTTGCTTTGTTGTAGCCTCTTCCCTGTTTTTTCATCCATAAGTTAGCGGTCAGAGAATAGAAAAGATGACGGAAAGAAAGAGAGGTAGAGAGGTAGAGAGAGAGAGAGAGAGAACACCGACCAGAAACCGCTCGTCGTAGGGAATCATGTTCCTCAGTCGAGCGATGAAGTAGCCTTCGAAACACCGTTGATAGGTAACACGATAAGGGTCATCTGTTTGCAACCACTGATGCAGCGAAAAGGGACCATGGTAGGCAGGCGGATACTCCGGATGCATGGCGGTGAGGTGGCCCTGTTGCCATAGCAGATCAACTTCCTCCTTGCTGGTAGGAAGAGTGAACGTGGCTTTAAGGATGCCTTCCGTGCCGACAGCTTCAAGGAACTTTTCTGTCATTTCCAAGGCAGGCACCACATAGATCGTCTCCTGGTCATGGCGCAGAGTGTCATTCCACTGACGTGTGGTCCGTTGGAGGTCCTGCCAAAAGTGAGGCATGGGAGCACTGGGCACGGCGTCCACGTCACTCGCCATGATCCACTCGGGTGAGTCCCAAAGGACGTTGGGGTGGGCCACGTCGGAAGGGAAGAACATCCCATTAGCCAGCAAGTCATTGTCCAGCCAGTGGGCCACGCCGTGAGTGTGCCTCTCGCTGGCAAAGAAGACGGAGCGGGCCTGTTGCATGATGTCCTCGTGGGTGACCGTGTTGGCGTAGGCGGAGGGAGGAAGAGCCAACTTGGTGGCCACGTTGCGCAGGGTATTGATGGGATAGGGGTCATTAGGCTTACCCAACACCAGGTGCAGCCTCACATACTGGAAAGCGAGGGGCTCCTCGCGGAACCACCGAGAGAGCTCCTGGATTTCCTCTGTTGCCCGAAGAAACACAGCGGCGCTGATGGGGCCTTGCCAGGCCTTGGCCAACGTGACTAACCGAGGCAGCCGATTGAAGCTCAACTGGGTAACCAGTGTGATAGCTCCTGTGGATGCTTCTCTCTCCGGCCCTCCTCCATGTACAACGTTGCTCTCCTTTCCCTTATGCTCCTGTTGGTTACGATGATCTCCCCTCCCTTTTTTCGTTTGTTGCAGTTGCTTGCTCACCTCCGGCCGCTGTTCTCCATCCGCCTTGCTCCCCACCCAAAAGTGAGGCAGCACCACCCGTGAGCAAGCCACGTCATTGATGGGAATGAAAGAACGTTGTGGGAGAGGAGGAAGCATGTCAACATCGTAGCCATTCCGTTGGAGCGCAGCTGCTACGGTGCATTCGGCAGACCTGTTGAGAGGGAGGAGAGAGAGAAAGAGAGGGAACGGAAAAAAAAACCACAAGCGTAACACAAAAAGTCAGTGACGAAACGCAGCGCGATGACTTGGTTGATCAGAAAAAAAAAGAGGGGTCCGAAGAGAAACGTACGTTTTTACATTTTTTTCAGGGAGGGTGGGAGAAACACTGGACAACTGGAAGAGGAGAACAAAAACGTAGAGTACAAAAGCAAAGAGGACCAAGGACCGAGGAGAGAGGCGCCAAACGCTGCCATAGCACGAAAAAGTGTAGGAGAACCTGCTCCACATCGTTTTCTTCCCACTTTGCCAAGCAGGAAGAAGAACAAAAAAAATTATAATAAATATAATAAATAATAAATAAATAAATGAAAATAAATGACAAAGCACCCCTTCTCCCTCTCTCTCTCTCTTTCTCTTTTTTTCCTCCTCTTTCCTGTCTTTTCTTTTCCCAACAATTTGTTGTTGCGGCTTTTTCTATCTTCCTTTTTTTTCATAATGATGACAGGACAAACAATGGTCCTGCTCCTCGGACGCCGTCCATGGACATGGGCGCACCAGATATCCCTGCTGTTTTACCAGGACGTTATGTGCTGGGTTTTGGCCCGGACCATTTCTTCCCGTAGGTTAAGGATCACTGAGGGTTCGATTGATCTGAATATTCAACCTCGTAGGTATTAATCATCCCATTTTCGTGATCGAGGGTTGTTTTCAATCATTAATTTGGCTTTATTTAGAAAAAAGTGACGTCACTCCGAAACAGCTCCTCTCTGGCGGAGTCACTCGGCTGGGCCGTGGTCCTTGTGTCGGTCGTGGTTGGATTCCACGGGGGTGGTGGACAGCGCCTCCGTCTTCCAGTGGGTGTGGACCTCCACCCCTGCCGCGTGGATGAGGCTCGACACGGGACACAATCGCTCCACTTTGCGCTGGAACTCCACCACCTGGTCCTTCTCCATAGAGCCATCCATCTCCACGGAGATGTGCTGCACTATCTTGTTAAAGTGTGTTGGGGTGTCGGTGCCTTTGCTGAATGCAGACCAGTCGTAGAAGCCTTCGATGTGATAGACCATGTCACCAAGGCGCATCTTCATTCTCTTCGCCAGCAGGTCTGTGTTTTGGCGGAAGCAGTTAGACACAGACAAACAATACTGGCTGGTTTTGAGTGGTGGACAATACGCACGTGCAGTGGCTGTCTCGCAGGCCGCTAAAGCGCTCAACAAAGCCTCCAGCGGAGTTGGTCCTTATTTCGTCACTGTCAGCAGACGAAAAACGAACCAACGCAAGTGCAAAGAGAATAGAGAAAATCGAAACGAGAGAAAAGAAAAGGGAAAGCAAAAGAAGAGAAGTGCAGACAATACCAGTGTCCTCACCACCCATAGTTTTGGGCTCGTCAAGTACCAGGTGGTGGTGCTTCTTCTCGCCACAATGCACTATGGTCTGGACGTTGTGCCCTTTGCCAGAAACGACCACAGTAGAGGGAGCAGCCACCAGCGTTGTCCTGGAGAAACAACGACTGCTCACCAGCGGGCGGCTTGAAGCCAGTCCCAGTGACGAATAGGTCCACCGACCCGCTAAACCGCCACGCCTCAAGCCTTGTCTGAGTGCCATGTGTGTTCCCGATAAACCAAAAAAAAAAAAAGACAAAAAAATATTTGTCCTTTGAATAGTTATTTAAACAAAATTCAACGGAAATTCCCATTTATTTATTCCAAATTTCAACTGAATTTCCACCAGATGTGATCGAACCGACGCGGCCGATCGATTGCGAAGAACCAGAACAGGTCAACAGAGAGAAACAATGTATTGAAATAGCCCATTTTAGGTATAATATATATAGATGCCCCTTCCTCTTCACTCTTTTAATGGAAGGGGAAGAAGGAAAAACTGATGCGTAGTGAAGACCATGCGCGGTAAACAGGTTCGTTGTAAGGGTTCAAGAAAGTACCTGCTACTCGCGTTCACTTTGGTCCTCTCGGCGCTATTGGATCAGGCGGTGAGCCTGGAACAAAAGCTTCCGCCACAGGCGATGGCTGATGGCTACCCAACTTCTTTTTCCGTCATAGTACCTGCCTTCAACACCTCCTTCTACGTTATCAACACTCTTAAGAGTGTGGAAACGAGTCTTAAGTTCTTTTACCACCGCTTCTCAGCAACTTATCCTACCAAACAAGTCAAAGCGGAAGTGGTGGTGGTGGATGATGCTTCCCCCGACAACACTCTCAGCAAGATCTTGAACTTCGTGGATCGAAGGAGAAAGGCCCCTTCATCCAACGTTACGTGGAAAGTACTTTCCTTGCCGCAACAAGTCTTCGCTGGGGCTGCACGCAACCTCGGAGTTTATCACTCCAAAGGGGAGGTGTTCTTTCTTGATGCTGATGACTTGTATCATCCAGAGCATGTGTACGTCTGCTTCGTGGGGTTGGCTGCCAGATGGAGGATCTATCCTATGGTATGTTTCCCTGTTCATGTTTCATCTTCAGTTATTTTTCTCTATCAGCATCTGTTCTGTCTCATAGAGACCAGTGCAAATGCTGAAGGCACGGAATAATCATAGGCAGAAACAAATGTGAATATTGAGCTAGAAGGGATACCTTTGAGAAGGCAGCGTAAGATTATAGGAACCATTCCACAAAATAAATGCATGTTCCGCAAGTACCATGAGTTTGTGGAGGGCTTCCCGGAGCAAATAGTCTTCAGGAAATACGAAGACGCGGGCTGGGTAAAAGCGATGGCTGCGTTGGGAGGAAGCACCTGGCGTGTGAGTTCATTCTCGTTCACCTTGTTAGTCATTACCAACTGACATTAACTGCAACTCATCAGATGGACAGAGAGACGGTAACGTATAGATTCTTTCCGGGAAACTCCCTGGAAAGACAACGGGAACGCTTTACAGCTCCTTGGGGCTCCATCGGTAGAGATCACGATTTCACCAACAGCGTTGAGGGTTACCTGCGGATCGGCCTTTTGCGAGCGCAGGTGAGGCATTTGAAAACAAAGGCAGAGGCGGCTTTACAAGGTTCGTGTGGTTGAGTTGCAGAGAACAACTGGTTGACTGGATGTTGGTTGCTGTCAACAACAATAACTACAGGAAGGATGATTGAAGATAATCCATTCTGGGCAATTCATTCTCATCGGTTCGAGCAAGCAATTAAAAACAACACGTGTAGAGACATCTCTGATATCACAGACTGGAAGTAAGTTCCGTTATAATCTAGCTTCCGTACCTCTTATCTGAATGTCTTGCAACTCGACAGCTGCATGCAGTTGTTAGCATTTGCGGAAGAGGAAAGAAAGTCTGGTTGGGCGCAACCTCTACAATGGGCACTTCAAGTGGTTAACAACGTTTGCACCACCACCAGCAGTTCAAGTCGACAAAGCAGCTTTTCTTTGTGCTGTGACCTGTTCCTGTATCCATAATAACAAACATCAGCAAACAACACCCGTTGCAGGCGTTACGTGAGTTTTTCGTGTCGACAAAAAACAAGTGCGTCTCTTCGAAGATCAAGGAGAGCTCAAGAGCGTGAATGAGGAAGGGAAGCACCTTCTCTGCGGTTGCTGTCCTGTTACTCTTGCTGGGTGGTAGTCCACAAGTGCATTGCCGCTCCGGTGTTGTTGGTGCGCGTGAGGAACGAAGCTCGCATAGGCTAGAGCTTCCTCCCCAAGCCAGAGCATCAGCCTTTCCAACTTCATTTTCAGTCATCGTGCCAACCCACAACAACGAGGCCTTTGTCATCCGCACACTAAAGAGCGTGGAAAGTAGCATCCAATTCTTCTTCAAACATGCCACAAACTCCAACAAGGCTCTCCATACCATTCTTGACGAGGAGCACATAGCACTACTCTCCAAGACGAAAGCGGAGGTAGTCATCGTGGATGACGCCTCCACCGATCATACCCTCACTAAAGCTCTCAACTTTGTGCAGCGAAGGAAACAACAGCAGCAGCGTAGTGGTCGTCTCTCGTGGAAGGTTTTGTCTTTGCCAGAACAGCTCTATGGTGGGGCGGCTCGTAATCTTGGAGCGTTGCACTCCGAGGGGGAGGTGCTCTTCTTTCTGGATGCAGACGACTTGTTTCATCGTGAGCATGTGCTGGCGTGTTTTCCTGCACTGGCAGCAAAAAGGGAGGAACTCGTGATGGTTCGTTTGATCATCAGCTGTTCTCACGCTTAATATAACCTCGAAAACAACACAAACCAAAAAATGCATACATACACTTCAAACAAGTAAACAAAAGGCAGAGACAGGAGTGAATGTGGAACTGGCAAACATTCATCCGGATTGGAAGGAGAGAATCAGAGCAACCATACCGCAGAACAAATGCTTGTACCGCAACTTTCATGACTTTGTGGAGGGCTTCCCAGAGCAAGAGGTCTATCGCCGCTACGATGACTATGGCTATGTTAGAACCATGGCCTTGTTCCGCACTGAAGTCTTCAAGGTACTGCTTACAGAGAGGGCTAAATGATGAAAGGACGAAAAACAAAAGAGAGGAAAAAGATGAAGGAAAGAAAGTGCTCTAACAAGGGTTTCTGTGTAGTTGGATAGGGAGACTGTCACCTACAAATTCTACCCAGGTAACTCGTTGGACAAACAACGTAAACGGTTCGAGGTGGCGCTGGAGGAGGCTGGTCTCTACGAAGAGGCAAACACGGCGGAGGACATGGTGCGAGAAAGCCTTTTGTTCTCTCATGGCCTTCACCTCCGAGATAAAGCTCTCGCCATTAAACAAGGTATCTTCGTTCTGTTTCTTGATGTGTTGTCAGCGTTGCAAAACAATACAAAAACATATGCAGGAAGAGCTATAGAAGAGAACCCGCTCTGGGCCATTCATTCTTACCTCGTCAAGCAAGCAAGGAAGAGCGGCAGCTGTGAGAATTATGGGAGGATAAATGCCCATTTTCTAAAGTACATTTTACCAGTAAGAATGAAAGCGGTAAAAATTTTTTAGCTAACCTCTTGAACGTTGTTAAAAGGCGGCAACGATTGTTAGACTTCGCAGAAGAGGAGGAAAAGAACGGTCGTATGCAGCGTGCCCTATGGACACGTCAAGTGGCTGCAACCATGATTAGTCCCAACGCTACTCAGCGAGATGGAGTTCATGGTCCTGTTCAGTTCTATATAGAATCAAAAAGGTGAATGGAGGCCTGAGTGTATGCAGGAAAGAGAGAGAGAGAGAGAGAGAGAGAGAGAAATGTGTCCAAAAAAAATAAATAACTATTAAAATCAACAACATTGCAAGAATGTGGCTTGTCCTTCGTGCTGTTATTTTGAAGGACTGCAGTCCTTCAAAGGATGTAATTTCTCCAAAGATAAGATGTATTCAGAACACACGCGGTCCATCCATGCATCTTCCCAAAAGTCCCTAAGGGTGCCATTCCTATTAGCTACGGACAGGAAGAAGAGGGGAGAGCGAGAGAGAGCGAGCGAGAGAGAGAGAGAGAGAGAGAGAGAGAGAGAGAATCTAACCATCCCTCTAGCCACGCGCAATGACCTCCTCTCTTCGTGGTAACTACGATGAGATTTTCATTTTCGTTGGTCTCCTCAAATGGAGCACACCTATTTGTTGAAAAAGAAACCATCATCAGGGATTGTAGGAGAGAGCAAAAAGAAAAAGAGAAAGAATGTGAGATGGAGGGATCACCCACCAATAAGGACAAAGTGGATCGTCCATGGCATTGACGCAAAGAGTAGGAATAGCAGTTTTACCGATATGAGGTTGGCTGCTACAACTGCGATAATACTCTTCATTAGTGGCGTAGCCAAACATGCGAATACTAAGATGTTTGTCTATGTCGTAGAGTGAGCTGCTTGAAAGTAGGTTGAAAACATCCTGTTGAATCTGCTGATTCTTAGATAGTTGGTGCCAATGCCTGTTGCCCGTCGAGGTAACGATACATTGGTATTAGTATGTCATTCGTGTTACTCTGTTCTTCTCTCTCTCTCTCTTTCTCTTTCTCTCACGTTCTCTCTCGCCTTGCTTTTTTTCAACTTGGTTGCCGCGGCTCAATTAATCTTTTGTTGCAAGTGAGACTCCAAACCTTTTGATATAGCCCAGCACTTCTATCCGCAGCAATTTAGAATATAGCTTGCTTCCCCACTCTCTCTGTAACCGTTGACTCACCTCCACCAGATTCCACGGGTTTGAAAATAAGCATGCTCCATCCAACTGAAACAGCGAGGGAGGAAGAGAAAATTGGAGAAACATGAGAGAGAGAGAGAGAGAGAGAGAGAGAGAGACGGATAGAGGAGGGGGGGGGGAAGAGAGAATGCAGAGATAACGCACAGGGACATTGACGCCGTCTTCGCCAAGGTACTTTCCAAGTACGTTAGCACCCATGCTGAACGCAACAGCATAGAGGCGAGAGCGCTTCGGCACTCTAGGGCTTGCCCTTATGTAAGGAATGACCTGCCTTATGTCGTCTGTCAAACCTGGATAAAACATATGTGGCGTCTATAGAGCGTAAGTAAGTAAAGGACATGAGGAGAGAGAGAGAGAGAGAGAGAGAGAGAGAGAGAGAAGGAGCAGAGAGTTAGGCGAGAAAGTTACTCTCAATTCGGAGTCACCACAGCCGCGTGCATGGACGACTACGCAGCGAAAGCGTCTCTGCCGACAATGCTTCAAGAACTGGCGTATATAGCGAGAGCGAGAGCTGCCAGCCAGCCCATGAAGAACTATGACGGTTGGTCTCGGTGGCTCTTGCTCCTCGTCCTCTTCGGACTCTCCTTTTTGTCCCTCTTCTGGAAGCTTCATCCAGTCCAAATGCAGTTCCGTTCCATCTTTCAGCGCGAAGCACTCCCTGTAAAAGGGGATGTGGGCTCTTCGGCGAGCCAGAACGCCCAACAGGGTTTGCGGGTGGCAGTTGGAGACCAGAAAGGAGGGCCAGTAGTAAGAGCAGAGGGAGGGCACGCCGGACAGCAGCTCCTTGTTGAAAGTCGTGGCTTTGTAGTGCAGCTGCGGAAGCTCCCCTATCCACAACAGGTAATGAATGGTGTAAGCCAGGAACAGCACCACTCCTACGGCGAAGAACCAGTACATCGCTGTCCTCTCCGCCTTGTCTCTTCAGAGATTCTCGTGCGCTGCTGCTGCCTGCTACTGTGTTTTTTGTTTTTTGTTTTTTGTTTATGTTCGTGGCGCAACAAAAAGAAAGCCAGGCTCCTCCCTCCCCCCAGGGCGAATAGCAGCTCAAGTTCCTGCTTGTCTTCCTCGTCCTCCCTCGCGCTTATACTAATAATAATAATAATAATAAATAATCCGCTATCTTCCGGCGGTCTATTTGTTGCTAAGCAACACATTAATTAGATCTACGATATCCGATCGCTTCGGTTTTTTTGATTTTTTGTTGGCTATCTACAAAAGATAAATCTCCGTGGCTTGGCCCTCACTGGAAGAGCGGGAAGACGGGCTGAATGTCCACAGGAATGCTGGCTTCCTGCAGTTTGTCCAGAGCGCGACGAGTGTGGGACCTGTAGACGCCATACCTGTCCAACATGCTTTTGGCCTTGGCTTTGTCGCCATCCCCTTGCAATGTTAGGATATCTCGTGTAAGCCCTCGCACTGCCTCTTCTATCTGATCAAAGCAGACGCGAAAGGTCTCCGTGTCCTCGTCATAGGCGAAGCCCCCACAGTCCAGTATATAGTTGAGCTGCAGAGCTTGGCCTTTGCCGTGCGCTTCATCCAGGCCAAAACGAATGGACCTTTTTTTTCCTCTTTAGTGCTGACGTTAAAGGTCGGTAGATGACAGAGGAACGCACCTGAAAGCAGAGGCGAGATAGGTTATATAGAGGCTACGCTTGGTGGAGGGATCAACACGAGCACCACTATCCATCAAGTATTGCAATGCATAAAGAGACTGTCGCGAAGAAAAAGTTAACAGAATAAAAACAATAATTCAAAGAAAGACAGAGACTACACAAGAAAAAACAAAAAGAAAACGAGGAATGTACGGTTATATCGGCTTTGGCTTCCTCTATGGCAGAATGGAGCTCTTGTAACTCTCTGCGCACGCTGCTTTCTCTGCTCTTCCCTTCTTCATCTACCAAAGTGATGCTGTGAGGACCGAGACTGTGGCTCACTTCGTGAGCAAGGATGTGCGTGAAGAATGCATCAAAGGAGACCTCATTCCTTTGGTCCTTGTCCAAGATGAGGTCGCTAATAGGCAGCAGTATGTGCTTAAACTTGGCTTCCTGTACATTTTTAAGAATGACCAACTTGCTGCCAGCCGCCTTAACAACTTGTTCGTCATTTGGCAAACTTCAAAAGGAGCAGGTCAGCAAATAGAATCAATCTGGTGAAGAGAATAACGCACTTGAAAGCAGCAGTTTGAGGCCCTGCTCGATCACCAGCGGTAAGCACTTGATTGACGACCACAATGGGAGAGCTGAGGCCAAGATTGGGGTTTTTGTATTTGTCCTCAACAGGAAGGTTGTTCTCCAGCTCCTGCAGCCATCCTCTGAATGCTTGTAGCTTCTTGGTTTCCTCAAAGTCCCGCACTGTGATAAAGGCCTCAAAACTGGCTTTATAGTTGTAAAGAGCGTCCTCGTAGACCTCGTAAGGTCCAAAAGTCACGTCAAACTTGCTCTCCTCCGCGATGGCCAACCAGTCCTTCTCGCTCTGAAAGTAGTTGTTGCTGAGGAGACTATCCGCTCTGCTTCTCAGAAAGCGAACCAGAGTCTCGTTATGACTTGATCCTATTGTTGAGCTTCTTCAGCCATCGGCTTGTGTGTGGAGGGGAGAGAAAGAGAGCGAGAGAGAGAGAGAGAGAGAGAGAGACCTTCTTTGGCAGCATCCTCCTCAAGCAAGTCAGCAGCTTCGTGAAGGCGGTCCCTGATGGGAGCGAGAGCCTGCTTGTACTCCTCGTTATAAGGCACCAGCACGAGGTTTCCAGTCCTGTCCCTGCGCACCACAGTGTAGAAGCCTTTGGCAGCGTCCACCTCTTCCTTGGAGAGCTTTCCGCTGTGCACCCATGCATCAAACTCTTCCTTGGTCATGTCCTCCGGATAGAAGTTGGCTCCTTTGGGCTTTGCTCCCATGCCTTGAATGAAGGGCTTGTCCTCGTCAAGGCGGTCCCAAGGCCCCATGTTAATGGCATAGTAGTGAAGGACCTCCCCGGCGGCGCCGTCCTCTTGGAGACGCTGCAGCAGGGCTTCGTTGTCGTTCCACATTTGGCGCATGAAGAGGGCGTCAAGGGGTTTGGCGGCCTCCCCCAGCTTTTGGAGAGCAGCCTTCTCACCAGCAGTGAGGTGGCTCACATCAGCTGTGATCTCAGCCGCCACGTACTGCTTCAACCTCTCCGCCACGCTGCGCCCCTCCCCCCCTCCTCCTCCTCCTCTTCCTTCCATTTTTCTTTCAATTTTTTTGTTTTTTTATTTTATTTGATGAAAGTGAATTGACCCCTCACCCTGATCGATCGAAAATATTTAATCGAATAGCACATTTATCAATATTTATAGCAATAGATCAATAATTATCAATAATTATTGTCTGTAAGCTTCGGTCCAAATTTTAGCGGTAATGAAACTTCAGCTTGCAGAGATACTTGATGTGCACCTGGCGAACATCGTACACAATGTACTCGTTGTAAAGCAGCGAAGAGTATGACGATGATGAAGAAGGGGTACCGATGGGAACCACCACGCATGACTGTAGAGTTATGCTCTGATGTGGGTCTGGCCGGGTCTGGCCCACGCCTTTGGTCGAGTGAAAGCCGGCAGGGGGGCTTTCCATGTATTCGGCATGGCTTCGCTCGTACATGTTGCCAAGGGCTACCTCTGCTAAAATGGCCAGCCCCACATTTTGTTCTTCAGTGGCCCTGCAATAGTTTGCTGATTTGCTAAGGAGAGTATGATGAAGGCCCAACAGATATATTAAGTTTGAGAAAAATTCACAATGAGAGAGATGCAGGTACCTGACCATGTCTGCAAAGTAAACGCCTTTACCAAACTGTAGCAAAATGGTTCAGTTTGGCAGATTGAAGGAAATAAGAGAGAGCGGGGAGATTATTACCATGTAACCAGTCACTGGAGCTTCAGGAGGCGCAATTCTAAGGCCTTGGGACAATATGCCCACAAAGTTGGTCAACCTCGAGCCATGCCACAATAACTGTTCAACATTCAAAAAAAATAAGGTAAACCAGTGGCACTAAGTAGAGCAGGAGAAGCAGCCAACCATTTTGTTGTCGATGTCTTTACAAAACTCGTCGTACCGCTCTTGTTCTCCTTCTCGCTCTATGCTATACAAATCCAACAACTCCAGCTCATAATTGGAGTGAGTGGGAGCATGGGTATGGCGAATGTACATGCGCACAAGATCCAGTTCTTGCTCGTCGTCTACAGGGACTATCCTCGTGTTCAGTCGTTTGTAGTAGCTGGGAATGGTTTTATTCTTGTTTTGCTTGAGCAACCGCACAGCTACTTCCATATCGGACAGAGCATCCAGCATTTTGATTTTTTGTTTTAGTAAGTACTCGCTGTCGATAACCACTGGCCTTTTTTTCCTCCCGAAGGAATGTGGTATCACACTTTTACCAGGAAAACCAATATTAGGGCAAAGGAGGAAGGGAGAGAGGGGGAGAGAGAGAGGGAGAGAGAGAGAGAGAGAGAGAGAGAGAGAGAGAGAGAGAGAGAGAGAGGGAGGAAGAGGGAGAGGGAGAGTAGCGCACGTGTAGAACTGGTTGGTACAGTCTATAAGCTGCGTTTGTTTGTCTAGCCCAGTGGTGCAATTTCCTTTGTCTTGGAGAATATCATGTATCTGACTCAATACTTGGTACTGATAAGCAATAGAGAACAGAAGGGAGGGCGAGAGAGAGAGGAGTGAGTTGAAATGGTAAATCCAAAGGCAAAAGTGGAAGCCGTACGCCTGCCAAGATAGTGGCCTTAGAAAGTCGGCCCAGGGGCATCTTCTGCGTGTCAATTTCCATTTCTGCTAACGTATCTTCCATCGCTTCAATATTGAATATCAGCTGTATCAGATCCTGCAGGATAACACATGTGTTTTACATACAAATCGTTAACCATAAGATAGAGCAGTACAATACACCCAGCGAGAAAACTACCTTAAGTCTAGAATCTTCTAAAAGCTGTTTCTCCTCCTCAGTCAAATTGGGGTCTTCCTCGCCTCCTTCGCCTTCTTCGTCAGAAAGGCCATCAAGACTGTAGTTTACATCCACAACGTGGTACTTGCCTGGCTTCTTTACAAAGAGTTCTGGTCGTCTGTTGTCCCAAGAGTTATGAGTCTTTTCCTCGAATGCCGTTTCGAACTTCTCCTTGGCATCTTCCAGGGATTCGCAGGGAGTGATCTTTTTGCCACCAACAAAGGTGCCAAGCTTCCCCCACTTCCGCCACAGATACCATTCCTTCTTGTCATCCGTTTCAATGAGTTGAAGCTTGTAGTAAAAATTGAGCCCAAGCGAAATGTCGGCCATGTTGAGAACCGCATTATAACTCGTGCCGTCTTCTTCGTAGATGTGCCCATTTTCGTGAAGACCTGACTCTGGGTCTACTGCTGAGTTGCCTTTGATCACTACTTTCTTTGTTCGTTTCCGTGGGGTCGTTGTTCGCTCAGATCTTTTTCTCTTGGTAGGAGTTAGCGCATCTGATGGGCTCTCTTGGCTTTCTTCTCCTTGTGTTGGTTCTTTGCCCTGTCGAAGGATTTGCTTTCGCTATAACACAGAGGAAAGTTAGACAAAACGCCTTAACTGCGAGAGCAGGTTGATAAAAGATGTGTACTCTATCAAAGCGAAAATCTCGCAAAAAAGCGACGCGTGACTCTTCTGGCATTATCCAATCCAGCCGCTCTACCTCAAAACCTCGCCATGTACATTTACTCCAAGCTGTTATCTTTACCGTTAGTGGCCGCAAGAGAAAGAGAGAAAGAGAGAGAGAGAGAGAGAGAGAGAGAGCATGTACCACTAAGATGTCCATTACAGCGAAACTCGCGAGCTCCATTTTTGTTGTTGGTGGTATAAAGATCTCCATTGCCACATAAGGTGCATTTAGGCAAAGCTCCGAATAACATGCCTTCAGCGCAGCGATCGAGCAAACGTTGCAAGCTACCAGTGGTTGGCTGATTATTCAAAGCTAGAAGTTCTTGTATCTCCTTCTTTTTGCAATGCCTCCTCAAGCTGTCTTTGATGTGCCACCACTTCTCGTTTTGTATTTGGACCTCTTGATCGAGAGCAACTTGTTCGGTGCTAACCTCTTCTTCCTCTGCTCCCTCTTTTTCCTTGTCTTTTCCTTTGTCGCGGTCCGTTTCCTCTTTTTCCTTTTTCTTTTCTTCCTTGTCTATATTCTCCTGCAAATTTGATGCCTGGTCTTCTACTTTTACCTTTTGTGAAGAGGAGGATGTACGTCTCTTCTTGTTGGAAACTGGGGAATCATCTTGCTCTTTTTTGTTCTCAGCAGAACCAGAAGCGTCGTCAGTAATGCGTTTCAGTAACATTTGTTGGTCATTCCAGCGCAGCTTGTCCATCTCCCTGATTGCAGAAGCTTCCTCTACAGGCAACTCGTGTCGCAGGAAGAAGCAATCCACATGATGCCACTCAGGAAGTAATCCGCTGTTGTTGTTGGTCAAAAAAAAAAAACAAAACAAAAAAGAGACTAGTATCTCGAAAGGAAGAGTTTATCGTACAATTTGCGAGAGAAAGCGAGCTTGGCCAAGCGGATCTCATCTTTTGGGATAGCTTCCATGCACACTCTGCATTTGGACCGGCCGCTGCTTGCGTACTCTGCCTTACACAGATCTCCTCTAACGGTAGTTTTCTCAAGCCCGCTGTTCCTCTTTCGTTTCAAACGTTCTTGTTCCTTTTTCCGCTTCTTTTTCTCTTTTTGTTCCTTTTCTTTTTTCTTTGCTTTCAAGGGTTCCTTTTTCTTTTTACCCTTGACCTCTTCTTCGCTCTCTTCCGCTTCGCTTTCTTCCTCTTCCTCTTCTTCCATGTCAACAGTGTATCCCTTTCGAAGGAGCTTATCACGTACCAACATCAAGATTTTGCCAAGTTTGTTGGGTCCGCCCCCATTCTTTCCAGCAAACCAGCAACTATCTGCATAGCAAAGCAAGCCTTAATACTCTATCTGTCTGATCTCTGTTCTCTCTCTCTCTCTCTACAAAAAACGGATACCTCCACGACTTTGAGCAACCAAGGAAGCATCCCCAGTTTGGAGCAAGACATTGCGAGCGTCCTTGTGTTGCTTGAACTTGGCGGACACCGCTTTCATCATCACGTCCTCTTTGACTTGATCCCAGTCGGCGCGGACGGTGGCAGCTCCCGACTTAGTGAGTTTTGTGGCTAAACAGCCGGCTTTGCCTGGGGTGTTAGCTCTGCGTATGGTATCTTCGAAAGGAGTTCCTGTGATGGCGAAGAAGGTGGGGGTCAGCCACAATAGTTAGGGAAGGGCATTACGTTCATGGCTGCCTTTGCATCTACCTGCAAACTTTTGTGCGTGGTAGTAATGCTCCTAAGTTGGTGGGTTCGTTTGGCGTGTTACAGATGAGTGAACCGATCTCTCAAAAAAAAAAATATGAGAGGCAAAAAGAGCAAGTGTAAAACATAACGATACCGTGGACGGCCATGTTATACCATCTATTTTCACGGGAAAGGTACTCAAGTTTGAAAAGCAACCATAAGGTGGGAATACCTTGATGCCGTGGAATTTTATCACTTTCTTGGTCTCTTGCTCCATTTATTCTAGTGATTCGTTTCTTTGCTACTCTTTTTGGTTGTTTTCGCTTTGTTGTCTCAAATTCAATTCCTGGAACAAATTCGGAAGATACTATGTCGACAAAAATAAATTTGGATGGACGTGTACTTTCCTATTTTCTGCCACGTTACCCAATAGATGTAACTCCGCGGTCCCTTTTCGCCGTGTCAAATATTTCCGTCGATTTTCCGACAAAAATGTGCCACGTCCGCGAAAATTATCCTACCTGGGGGACAGGTGACGAGTATCAAGAATTCCGTAAACGATAAATAATTCATTGAGTGGAAAAGAATTGTTGCCTCTCTCTCGTGAGGAAAGGAACAGGGGGGAAAAATAAGGAGAGAGAGAAGAAGCAAGAAGAAAACTTTTTTTTTGCGTTCAAGCAGAAAAAGAAGAGAAAGGGGATTCAAAAAAAAAAAACAGAGAAAAGGTGAGTTTTCCTCTCTTGCTTTTTTTCCACTCTTCCTTCGATGGGCTTGTTGATTTCGGTTTGGATGCGCTTTGATGTTGTGGAAACTTCCTTCCTGGATTTTTTTTTTGTAAGCCAAAGATTTTGTTCATCTAATTTCTTTCTTGCTTTGTTTCTCTTCTGGATTAGTGCCCATTCTTGCCTGAACACCCCCATCGTGTGACATCTTTCGAGCAAGCAGACGACAAACAGCACCATGGATTTTACTTCCTCGGCTGGCTCTGGTGCCTCTGAGGCCGAACAGACGCTGTTTGAGTACTTTTTCAACACAGACTCTTTCCTGAACAACGCAGAGGCAGAAACTACTTTGGAGGACTTGGTATGTCCCACCGAATTTCTTCCTCTTTCCTATCACGCTTCGGAAGACGGCGAAGCGCATCTTCACCACGCTCCTCTTCTTCAGCATCAGGAGGAGAAAGCGGCTCCGTTCTTGCTTGGTGTGCCTCTCATCAAGACGGAGCCCCTCTCACCAGGAGGCAGTTCAGACTGCTCGGAGAGTTCTGACCGTTCAGATAGCTCGGAGCCAAGTTCTCCGCTACCTTTAGCCCACTTCTTTTCTTCCTCTTCCGAAGAGGAGAGCGAGGGTGTTGCCGACCTCTTAATAGGGGCGACAAGGCTGGATCTAGCCACCGGTCTTGATCCTGCGGTGCTCTCGCAGCTACAAGCCGAGGAATTCGTGCAGAAGACGTTGTTGGGGGATGTCGTCGCGAACGACTCGGCGAGCCACTTTATTTCTACTGCCACCAGCTCCTCGCCTGTTGTCCCATCGCCCACCACATTATTGACAACCCCTAACCCTCAACCTGCGCTTCTGCCCAACGTCTTCGTCAAAGCGGAACCACAAGGCGATGATGTCAACGTTATTGCTCGCCCCCTCAAAAGAAATCGTGAGCAACAGGACACATCGTTAGCCATAGAAACACACGCGCATGTGCAACAACAGCAACGTCAGATGTTATTGGCTACAGCATCGTCAACAACATCAGCTGAAGGAGTGCCCAACATTGGGGGTGGCTGCTTGGCGGGCCGACCACAGCAGCAATGTGCGTCTTTAAATCCCGAGGACGATAGGATGGCTAAACGGCAACGGAGGCTCATCAAGAACCGCGAAAGCGCGCAAAAGTCCCGAATGAGGAAGAAGCTCTATATGGAGGAGTTAGAGGGCAAGGTACAAAAATTAGCCACACACAACCAGCAACTGTTGGAGGAAAACAAGCTGTTGAAAGAGGAAGTCAACTACCTCAAAGGTATCATCAAGAAGACTCCTGGCCTCGCCCATGAGCTACTCCAGAGGAGCACTCGCATAGGCCCCGCAGGCGCCACTCCCAACAATGTCAAAGCAGCTGGAGTATGCCTCTTGATTGTATTGTTCTCGTTTGGCCTGTTCTTCAACGCCCAAGACGGACGTCATGGAAGCCTCCCTCATCACTTGTCATTCGGCGGTGAGGGTGCTGATAGCCTGTTGCGAGACACTCTTTTGATGGGACAACAATCCTCCAATGCCAATAGAGCGTCCATCCGCAGCCGCCTCCTGAACGCCGTCAACCACGCTGCTGATCAGCAGGCTTACGACACGCCCGTTGTGGCAGAGCTCTCTGAGCGAAGGGGACAACTCCCTGTTGTACAACACATTGACTGGGCAACGCCCGAGTCCTCTGCAGCAGCTACGCCCGCTGCGGAGGAAACTGCCAACTGCTATCCTCCGAAACTGTTGGTAGCGAAGGAGGAGCCAAAGGACGAGGAGGAGGAAGAGGAGGAGGAGGGAGAGGGAAGCTTATTCCGACAAGAGGAGGTGTTAGACAGGGAAGAGACGGTCCGCCTTACTTCCTCTTACGAATACGCAGTGGTACCAGCTTCACGCTTGGCCAATTCCCGAATGCACATAGAGGACGTTATGGAACTGGAAGTACAAGAGGAAGAGGATGAAGCAGCAGAAAGCACCCAAGAGGAAGTGGCTGTTGCCCTCTCTTCTGCCCTTTCTGAACGACGAGCCTCGCTACCCTTGGATGTGGTGTCAGCAGCAGTGACCACTCCCGCTCTGTTCTCCTCATCCTCTCCCTTTAACATCTCGGTGGTCCCGTCCCACTATCCTATCACCGTCAAGAAGGAGAGAGACCAAGACGGCACCAGCAGCCAAGACCTCGTCAAAGCGCTGGCCAGAGGCCTCTCCTTGGACAAGATATTCCACAAGGAGTCCTTTGCGCGAGATCCACATGTCTCCTACATTCTCTGCTCAGAGAGCAAGAGCATCTTCCCTGCATTGATCAAAACGAACAGCCAAGAGGAGGAAGCCATGGAGTCCATCATCTCTCTTCTGATCCCTACCAACACCTTCAATGGTTCTGAGGACCATCTCATGACGGAGGAGCCTGCTCTCCTTGAACTATCTTGCAACGTGCGGCACATCAACATCATCGCTCCTTCTCGTCCCACCACTACCACCAACTCCTCCATTTCCTCCATCTAACGGAGGTAGACTTTCACCAGATACCTTTTCAACAGAAGCCAGGCCACTATTTATTCCTTACAGCACCACGCGCGCTCATGTAACACCTCTCCTTCTACCTTCTTTCCTGCCTTGTTCGGTGCACATCATTCACATTTCCCACAGCATCTAATTCTGCATTCTACGCCAACTTATGTTTCCATTTTCAGTGTACATTTATTTCTTCGCTTATATTTCTCTCTCTCTCTCTCTCTCTCTCTCGCTCTCTCTCTCTCTGCTCTCTGCTCTCTGCTCTCTGCTCTCTGCTTCTCAATTACACACACTAGTTCAGGAACAAAAACATTAATATAAAAATCACAACATATTACATTCATAAGCCAATTTGAGGATGGTGGATTGGAGGTGTGGGCTTTCATCACAAACGTCCAAAGCAAACAGATAGCTGGCCAACGCTTCCAACATCATGTCTTGCTCCTCATACTCCCTTTAAAAAAAAAAAGAAAAAGGAAAACAAAAGAACAATATGAGGAAGGATGATGGAGGAAGATGGAGGGATGTAAGGAACAAACCTGGCTTGTTGCACGTATTGGTTGTAGTGAGCAATCTCTTCTGCGGTCAAATCGGGAAAAGTCACTGAGACGGCCTTTTCTGTGGTAACGATAGGAGGAAACCACTCTGGTGGCTCTGCTTCGTTCGTTTCCTCATCGCTAGCAGAAATTATGTAATCTTGTTGATGTTCAGCAGTAATGGGCTCTTGGCTCTCCTTCAGGGGATGCTCCTCTTTCTGCTTGGGTGAGACACCCTCTTCAGGCTGGCAGCACCCCTCGTGAGTGGTTTTGTTCTTCTTGATGGTGCGAAGGATTTGTGTCAACATCTCGTCGTCTTCCAGTTCCTCGTCTGTCTCATCGTTCGGCAAAGGAGGCACCACAATCGGAACGTGCTCGAAAGGATCCTCTTCTTGCGAAACTACGTTGCACTGTGGTGCGTCGATATCATCGTCAGAACCCGCCACAACACTATCTTGATGCTGTTTGTTCTCTTTCCATAAGGCAATGTCCCCACTGCATAGTTGGTCCGGGGTATCTTCTGATGAGGGCATTTCTTCGATAGAGTCGTCTTCTGCTTCCGATACACTTTCGTTCTCTTCCATATCACAGTCATCCTGTTCCAAAGCTTGCATAGCCTCTGGTGTCATATCCGTAAAGAGAAGATCATGGTCGCTAATGCCAAAGATGCCTATCCATTAGAATGTGTAAGTTACAAAGAGAAAAAAGAAAAGCCAAGGACGACAAAGGAGCCACTACCTAGAGAATGTAGAAACTCAAGGTGCTTGTCCAGCGTTGGGTCGGTGATACGCTGATGGGAATGAAGACGTTGGAGCTGGCGCTGGGTTGTGCTCTCTCCGGTGTCTCCCAGCTGGAACATCACCTTCAGCTCCATCTCCGTAAAATAGCGAACAGTATTGGCCTTGTTGTCAAGCGTCTTCATGAGGGCTACCTTGAAGACTTGCTTTCGGTATATCTTCTCCTCGATTGTGGCGCATGTAATGAGTCGATAGACCACCACATCCCGTTTCTGGGAGATACGATAAGCTCTATCCACAGCTTGGTCATCTCGCGAGTTCCATGCTGGATCAACTGTTGCGGCATTTTCGTTTAGTTTAACCTATAATCGCAAAGGCTAAAGAGCAACCAGGAGAGAATCGTGGACGTACATATAACGACTCTGTCAGCGCTGGTAAGGTTGATTCCAAGACCACCCACTTGTGTGGTCAACAGAAAACAAAAGTAGGAAGGATCTTCATTGAACATACGGATCCGCTGTTGCCTATCTGATGTCTTGGTCACCGACCCATCAATGCGGAGGAACTTGTATTTCTTTCAACAACAATAACTTAGTAGGAAGCATTACAAATAGAAGAGAAGGGAAAGAGAGAGAATATAGAGTGAACGGAAGACCACAACAGAAGCCGAACCTCATGAATGAGCACGGATTGAATGATGTTCAGCATTTTGCAAGACTGGCTGAAGATAAGCACACGGTGACCCTCCTGTTTGAGGTTAGCAAGCAGTTGAACCAAAAAGTGAAGTTTGCCAGACAAAGGAATTATTCTCTCCAATGTTCGGGCTGACTTGATCTCACACCTGAGAGAACAAGAGTTAGACTCAAACATAAGGGTCAACACAATAAAGAACGCACGTCTCAGAGATGTCCGTGTCAAACTCAGGAGGAAAGTTGATGTGCCTGCAAAGCTTCATTTCTTTGCGCAACAATAAAGGGTGGTCACATATCTTCTTCATGACCGTAATGGCGGCCAGCGGCGACTTTGTCTTGTTCAACACCAGCTTAACATCCTCCGTCTCCAGAAAGCTTCGGTATAGTTGCTCCTGCATTGGGCTGATGTGGACCCATACGATAAAATCGTTCTTGCGGACCGATAACTGTGGGGGTTTTTTGTTGGCCACCATCACGTCCTTCTGCTCTTCGCTTTCACTATCTTCCGAAACAATGTTTGTTTCTGCCTCTTCTTTCTCAACTTCGTTGGTGTTATCCGCATGTGGCTCGGAAGTGGAAGAAGCAGAGGGGAATATCTGGCTCTTCTCTCTGCGCAGAAAGTGGGGTTGAATGCGTTGCCGCAGTGCTTCAGCCATTTGTGCTCCCAACATTTGTTCCTTGGCACTGGCTTTGCGATGGTTGCCTCGTACTATCACCTCCTCAAACTCGGTCTGAAAATCTTTCAAAGTGCCCAGCAATTGGCCTTTGCATGCCCAATTGAACAGAGCCCACATTTCCTGACCGTATATATGTTCTTGTAAGAAAAACAAACACAAACATGACAAAATACGAGCAATGCCACTAAAATGAAAAGGAGAGACGCACTTTGAGATTGTTTTGAACGGGAGTACCGGAGAGGATCAAACGGTGTTGAGCATTAAGTTTGGCGCAACTCTTCGAGATTTTGGCAGATGGATTCTTGATCTTATGTCCCTCGTCCAGTACCACATAGTCCCACGCCTGCCCGTTCGCCAACTCGTTCATCTTTTCAACGTTCGATAATACCATTCCTAGTTTCGTAACATATGAGGCCAACATAGCCATATGCAAGAGAGAGAGAGAGAGAGAGAAGAGAAGAGAAGAGGAGAAGAAATACCATAAGTAGTGAGGAGAATGCCTCCTTTGGATAGGATAGCATCCAACTCGGTATCGCGTTTGGCCTTGGCGGTTCCGTGGAATACTCTGACACGAGTCTTTGTGCCCCATTTTTGAAGCTCTTCACGCCAGTGCTCCAACAAGGATACTGGCATCACTATCATGGCATGACTGATGGCGTGCATCTGAAATAAGCCTATGAGGAATGAGATAACTTGGATGGTTTTTCCTAAACCCATGTCGTCCTTTTAAAAACATACTTTGTCAGCCTAAGCGTTTCTCGGACCGATATAAGAGGAGAGGAGAGGGAGAGGAGAGAAGAGGGAGAGGGAAAGAGAGAGAGAGAGAGAGAGAGAGAGAGAGAGAGGAAGATACCCCAAGAATGCCACCAGGCCTTTTCTTATTTTGATGGAGTTGCCACAGGAATGCCACGCCATCCTTCTGATAGTCAAACAGACGCGCAAACATGTCTTTGGAAAGGGAGAAGCCTCCCTTCATGACATACCGCTCCGTGAAAGCGTTGAAAAACCAGTGGCTGGAGGAGGGGAGTGGTTGCAGCTTCTCTTCAAAGGATTGGATCTTGTTGTCGAGCTTTTCAGACGGCTTAAGAAGCTGGGCCTTCTTGAGGGCCTGAAGGGCCTCCAGGTGTTGCCCTTGCTTTACGAAAGCTTTGGCCTTGTTAACCAGCTGTTTGAACTTTCGCTTATCTGCAACACTCAGTACAATATTCCGGTTGTTGCTCGTCTTGTTCTCTGTTTTGGCAATAGGTGGTGGCAGTAATGCAACACGCCTTTCTCGACTATGAGAAGAAGAAGAAGAAGAAGAAGAAGAAGAAGAAGAAGAAGAAGAAGAAGAACAAGAAGAAGAAGAACAAGAAGAAGAAGAACAAGAAGAAGGGACTTTAAGAGAAGGCTTCTTCGGTTGAACAGTATTTTCGGATGAAGCATAAGGTAGGTGTGCCATGCGTGAAGGAGAGACAAGTCGTTTGTTGGAGGATGCAGGAGGCGATGGACGAGTCGAAAGTTTTAGCGGCTTCTGTTTGTCGTGGTGCCGATGCTCATATTTGAGCAGAGGGCGAACGTTAGGAACGATCGTTGTGGCAGGAGGAGCGACTGGTTGCATTTGTAAGGCCAGTTTAACCAGCCGCTTCCGCTTGGCAGAGGAAGAGGGAACAGACGCCGAGGACTCACCGTGGTCCTTTTGGGTGGAAGTAACATTCCGTGCAGCGCTGTTGTTCTCCTTGTCCGCCTCCACCGCGAGGGCGAGTTCGCCCTCAAACTCTAACTCGAAGCCAAAATTGGGAAGCTCAGTGGCACCCTTGGGATAGCGTGCACTTGCTGCAAGTTTCTTGGCAGGGGTGGTTGGCTCTTCTCCCTTCATCTCGGCAAAGTCTCTCTTCCTCGTGTGTTTCGCTTTCCTCTCTTTTTTTTTTTTCCTCAACTGGTGGCAGGCAGCAGCAGCAGCAATTGGTGTGCATAATCGCCGTTTATTTTGGCGGCAAAACTAGCCGTTAGAACTAAGAGACAAGAGAAAAGACACAACAGGCTTCTGATTCACAACAATGAAGGCTTCTCCTCCTCCTCCTCCTACTGCGGAGGAAACCACAACTACAATTACATTTTTTTTTCATGGTGCCTTGCTTTGGAGGTCGCGCAGCACGGTTACCCATTTATCCTGTTCGACCTTGCTAAGGAAGGCAAAAGCGCTTACCCTCTGCTCTTTTTGGTAAATGCTACTGCTGCGGTAGTTGCTGCTGCCGGTCTGCTTTTTGCGGGGATCTTTCTTGCGAAGGGTGCTCGTTTGTTGCACTTCAAGGTGGTCAGTGACTATGTACACTCCATTCTCCCCGTGGTTGTCGAATTCCAGGAAGCGCGACTTGTCAAAAGTAAGAATGTCGGTAAAACGGAATATGGGCTCCGGTTCTTTCTTGTCTCCTTTTGGCTGTCGTCGAGGGCCGCTCTTCTCCTTCTTTTTCTCCTTTTGGCTGGGAATAGTGGGTCGCAGCCTCTCCGTTGTTATGAGGCAGTCATTGAAGATGAACACGTGAACCAGCGAGCCAGTCTGTTTGCGACCCGCGCCGCCGAGAGCCGTCACGTTTGGCAACTGCATCCAATCCGTTTCCATGATGAACCTACGGGTAGATGGCACTACTGCCTCCTACGTTTAAACCTAGTTTAACACGTTGCCGAAGAGCGAAACAAGAAACTGAGGAAAAGCAAGTTCAATACGAACATCAAAGCCGATAATACGGCGGAGAATGCGCTTTACTTGAGTGAAAGCCTCTCCTTCTTGAAGAGTTTGTTCGATCTGTCTTTCTGTTCTGCGGACTTTATCATAGGCTGCCGCAATATTGTCATAGTCTTGATGCTCTTCCGCCGTGTACTTCAGCAGTTTCTTGTGTGTATTAAAGGTTGCAAGCAGTCAGTATGATCAATTGTTTTCTCATCAATAATATAAGAGTGCATACCTTCAGAGTATTAGAGTAGAAGGATATGTGTTCGATGGGGAGTTCAAGATACTTTTCGAGAGCTTTGGCGTGGTTCTTGGCTTGTAGGTCCTGTTCGTGAAACCCACGTTAGCATCCATAAGCATTTGCGGAAGAGTGCTAGGAGATGATAATGGAGGAAAATATACCTTCACTTTGGCAGCGAACAACTCGTTGCCCATAATGTACTGTGCCAAGACCGCTTTGCGATCTTCATGTTTGCTATGATAATCCAGATACAGTCTCAACATTGGAATCTACAACCAACGAATGAGGACGGAGGGAAAGTAAATGATGAGTTTTGGGAATGAGAGAGAGGGAGAGAGAGAGAGAGAGAGAGAGAGCAGAGAGAGAGATGAGGCAGAAAACCATGTTAAGAAACAGATCGCCAACAAGTCCAGAAACAGTTGCATTGAGTCGTTCATCTAAGGCATCACGGAACTCAGCACTGAGAGTGGCAAGGGTAGCAATGTTGCCAAACAGCACCTCAATGTCGGGTTGCTGTATACCGCCAAGATTGGAGACAAGCAACGGCTCTTCGTAAACCTTGACGCATCTCTGCAATTTGGCGCAGTATTTATGCTCCAAGGTAAGAGCCTGCCGCAGAATAGCCCATCTCTTTAATATCCTCTGCCCTGACTCGGTCTCCTTCAGGTCGCTCACTAAAGGGGAACTATGTGTTACAATATAAGATGAATGTACGTGAGGCAACACGAACCCATTTCAGAAAAGCGTTGCCTCATACCCCTGTGCCGCACAATCTCTTGGCAGCACACTAATCTTTGAACGTTTTCCTTGCGGCTATACCACTGCGTTATCTCATGCTTCTCAGCCTCTGTCAACTCTGGTAATACTCTCTCTTTGCCTTTCTTTATACGGGCAGTAGTAAGCGTTGAAGCTTTGGTACCCTTTCTTGGTGAGGAAGTAAAAGTTGAGGAAGTCCCCTTATTCAATGGAAAACGAGATAGAGAAGGCTGTGCTTGAGCGTTTGAACGTAGCCCGTCCTTGATGAGCTGTTGCATGCCAAGCTTGGTCAGGTTAAGAGCATGGCTGGTAGTACCCTTGTTTGCATCTTGTTGAACCTTTAAAAGTATATCCAAGGCTTTGTCCTTATCCTCTTCAGTCTTACACTTTATGACCAACCTGCTGTTATTACTGCTGTTTTCCAGGCATATCATATTGGAAATAACTAAATGTGAAAGAGACTTGTTAAATGCACATCTCACCAAAAGATGAAAGAGATACGCACAACTATCACTTGGGAGCTCCATAACAACAACATCTCTCCAATAAAGCAAACAGTGAAAACGGAATGTTCTCTTCTTGCTTGGTCGGGCAAGCAGGATACAATCGTTGAATAAGAAAGCGTGCATCTGCTCTGTTCGCACCAAGGATTTTTTCCTCTTCTGTCGAGCTTTGGCGAGGGCTTCACCTCCACCTACAACAAAAGCCCAAAAGTATCCATCTTTGTCTGCTACCACGTGACGATCAAGCGTCACCAAGTCCTTTTAGAAAGTTACAGTAAGGTACCATACCCCAAAGGAAGGATGGAGAACAGAGAGTGATATCGGTACATTGAATCCAATAAGTTGCATTTGGATTTGGTTAACATGGAGCTTGCAGTCCTCAATGCTTTGTCTTGTGTTGATTAAAGAAAGCAATTGGTTCAGTTTGAGATGAGCCTCGGTTAAGTCGTCATAGTCCATGTGCTCGTCAGGAGTATAATTGAGCAATTCCTTTAGAGTATCATTGGTTTGCACAGGTTGGGAGAAAGAATGAAAAAAAAAGTTGGATGTGTTACCCTCAATAACAGGGAATAACGTGGAATACGTTGTATTGGAAAGATGAGATAATCTTCCAGTGATAGTTGCGACCCAGTGCCGCGGCTTAGGCTCTAATGGCCATGTGAGAGAATGTCACTGACTAACAAATAATAGCTAGCAAGAAGTTACAAAGAGAAAGGTAATACGAACATTCAGCAGAGCAACCACAGATTTGTCTTTCTGTATATCGATGAGAAGCTGGCTAGCGCTGCTATGGTTACGATAGTAGCGGGAGTATAGTTGAAACAAAGGCACCATTTTGATGAAGATGTCGCCTATCTTGATGTCGGTACAAGTCATGGTAAAGCTGCATTCAAGCCGGTCTTCTAATTGAGACAAGAACTTCTTGTTAAGGCTCAAAAGAAGCTCCATGTTTCCGAACAACGTTTCTACATGACGCTGTGTAAGAGGCCCGTCGTAGTCTTCTCTCAATAGTTCAGCTTTAATGCCTTTTAAGTAAACCTATATATGTACGTTAAAATAAAAAGAACATCTTCATTTCTCTCTTTCTCTCTTTCTCTCTTTCTCTTTCTCTTTCTCTCTCTCTGTCTCTCTCTATCTCTCTCTCTCTCTCTCTCTCTCTTTGTGCCTCTGCAGACAAACCTCAACAGCGATAGAAAGGTCTCGCACGTAAGACCTTTCAGTGGTGCATATTTCTATCAGCGCTTTTCTTCGTTTGAGAGCTCGCACGGATTGTTCATCTTTGTAAACAGTCGCTGCATACGAAATCAACATAAGCGATGTCGCTAAGAGAACAACAATGGGAACATATGTACCCAAATTATGGAAGCGTCTGCGTGTCAGCACAGCTCGTATGATTCTCTGGCAACGGATAACGGCATTGAGGTCGTAGTCTTGGTATTTAGGAGGCGTACTGGTAGCGGCTTTATGCTTGTTCCTCTTAAGCTTGCTTGCTATGTTCGTGGTAGTAGTTGGTAGAACGGTCTTCACAGTCATAGAGTCGGTGCTCTTTTTACAAGAGCTGGTCACATCATCCTCTTTTTGCTTCTGCTTCAGCTTCTTAAAGTAAGCAAACTTTGCAAAGGGCTCAGCCTCTGAAGAAGTGTGAGAGGCTGCCTTAACTGGCTGTTGTCGTGAGACGACAGCGTCTGTATTCTCTGGTGGAGCATCGATGCGACTGTGTGGCCTTCTGTGCAAAGCCATTGATGGCTGAGAAGCAGTGGCTCTTTCTCCTATGGTGGCCTCTTTGTCGTTAGTCCCATAGGTAGAAGAGGAGGAAGGAAGGACGTCAAAGGAACGAGCGGGGCCATGCATTAAGCCGCTGGCGCTGGTCATAGGGGAACCAAGCTTTGCCATGATGGCCCGCCTTTGCTCTTTCTGGGAGAGTTTAGCTTCAAACTCGGCAAGTTGGGCTCGTAGCAGGTCATTATCCGACTGCAGAGCTTCGAGGCGTAGCTTCAATTGCTGGACTTCCAGCTCCTTCTTCCTTTCAGTTTCCTCCCACCTCTTTCTTTCGCCTCGCATGCTCTCTCGCTCCTCCTCGGCTCCTTTCAACCGCTCCTCCCATTCTCTCAACTGTTGTTCTTTATCGTCAAGTGCTTGCTCCCGCTTTTTCCATTGCTCTTCTGTCAGCTGCGATAGTTCTGCGTCTAAGGCAGCATTCAGGTCTATAGTTTCTTCCTCTTCCTCTTCCTCTTCTTCTTCTTCTATCAACCGCGATAGTTCTGCGTCTAATGCAGCAGCCAAGTCTTTTGCCTCTCCTTCATTGACTGCGTCATTGAAGCCCTCAACTTTCACTTGTAAGTGTTGCAGCGATGGTTCCTCTAGTTGTTTCACTGTCGAGAGCGCTTCACTGTGTTGCAACACGCTACCATTCCTGCCCTTGTCACGACCATCTTGTTTGGCACATGCAAAGGTAGCCTCCTGACTTGCGGTACTCGCAATGGCTGCGCTCTGTCTTTCTTTCTCTTGGATTTTTGGTAAAGTTGAGGAGGAAGGCTCGCCCGAAGAAGGTGATGGTGCAGCCGCCACAGCTCCAAATAGCTTTCGAAAAGCAAGATTCTTGCTCTCTTCTCCAATGGAAAGGTCGCCACTAACCTTCAGCTGGTCTATTTCGGTATGGGCACGCACCACCGGAGAGACCGGTTGAGATTGCCTTTGCGCCAATAGTTCCTTTTCCCTCTTTTCTTCCTCCTCTCTTTCTATTCGTTCTCGTTCCCTTCGGTCGCTCTCTTCCCTTTCGTCCTTCTCTTTCCGTGATAAAGGTGACGAGGGCGGTGTCTCCTCTCCCGTCTCTAAGGATTCTGTATCGTTGCTGGAGGGGCGGAGCTTGCTGGTAGCCTTCTTCTGGGAGGAGGAGCGGACGTGTCGCCTTCCAGAACCGTGTTGTTTTCTTTGTTGTTTTTCTTCCTTTTCTTTGTCGAGCTCCTGCAGAGCCTCTTCCAGTATGTCTTCCAGAGAAATGTCGAATGAATCGAAGGAGGAGGAGGAGGAAAGCGTTCCGATGGGGTCCTTGTGCCTCTGGATCGGTTGCTTCTCTTCTTTCTTTTCCCTCTTCTGTTTCTTTACTTCTTTTTTATGCATTTGGGCATTACTCTTTTTCACCGTTTTCACTGTCTGCAGGCGTTGTTCGTCGTTCCCTTCTTTGTTGTCTTTGTCTTTATCTATGGCTTCTTCTTGTTTTTTGTCTTGCCTTAGGGCTTTTTCTTCTCTTCTTTCAACGTTGCCATCAACCCCTGGAGTTGCTTTGTCGTGCAAGAGCGTGTTCCTCACTTCCACCTCTTTCTCGTTCTCTTCAACTGGTTGTGGTGCTCTCTCCTCTTGCCTTGGTTGTAGTGAGTCTGTCTGCTGTCTCACTTCCCATGTGGTAGTAGGAGAAGCTACAGCTGCAGAACTAGCATAAGAAACCAAGGAGGAGGAAGAAGAACAAGAAGAAGCAGGAGGAGAGGAAAGACAAGTTTGTTCAGTGGCAGCTGCGAGCTGAGGTCTTTTTCTGGCAGGAGGTGGTGTTTTGGGGGTCTCTTCTTGGCGAACAGCCTTTACTGTTTTGCAGCCGGTGCTGCTGCTTCCTGAGGCGGAGAAGCGACCGGAAGAGTAAGGAGAGGGCGGCGGAGAATTGACGCCTTTGGTGGCACCATATTGAAACAGCCGGTGCAAACTTTTGGCTGCCGGGTCTTTGTTGGTGTTCATGGGTACCTCCAGGCTAATTGTGCCTGGCTGGATGCTGCTTGTGGAAAAAACAAGCACCGGCAATTATGATATAAGTATCACATCATTACAGGGAGGAGGAGGAGGAGGCGGCATTAATGGATGGGCACTATCCGTGTCGTCATGACATGCGTTACTATGTCGGTGACGTGGCCACCTCCGGAGAAGAGAGAAGACAGAAGAGTGAAGAGCAAGGGAGAAGAGAGGAGAGAGCACAGAGAGAGGGGAGAGGGAGGGTTGTCTTGCTGATTTGCTCTCTGGGAGTGATAAAGGAACGGAATGGGTATGCTGTGGTTCTTGTTTGTTTGGCTTGTTCATGAATGTTTCTTCCCTTCGCTCTCTCTCTCTCTCTCCCTCACTCCCTGCCATGGTTTTCTCTCTATTCTGTCTTTAGGGCAGCTATTCAGCAGGCTGCTGGGAAGGCTATGGGGCGCACAGAGACCTGTCAAGATACTGATACTGGGGTTGGACGGGGCTGGTTTGGCTCTCCCTTCCATTCTCGTTGCTCTTTGGCTTATTATTATTGTACTCTCTTCTTTGCTGTTGTCCATGTTCCTTGGTTTCTTTCTTATTGAAGGAAAAACAACTGTATTGTACCAATTGCAGTGTGGTGAAGTCGTTTCTTCCACCCCCAGTACGCTTTCTCTGCCATTCTCCCTTACTCCCTGCTCTGCTGCTCTCTCGCTGTTCTCTTCTCTCGCCGTTCTCTTCTCTCTTCTCTCTTCTTCTCCCTCCTGCCAAGAGACTAACTCGGAAGGAAACAGCGATAGGATTTAACATGGAGACTGTAACGTACAAAAATGTGGTATTTCAGGTGTGGGATTTAGGAGGGCAAACCAAAATACGGTTCGTTGTTTTGTGCTCTTCCCGTCATTGCATAGCGTACTGATGAGGGCGTAATAGACCGTATTGGCGGTACTACTATGAAAAGACTGATGCTATCATTTACATTGTTGACTCAGCTGATCGCGATAGAATTGGAGAGTCGAAGCGAGAACTACACGCTATGTTACTTGTTCGTCTCTCTCTCTCTCTCTCTCTCTCTCTCTTTCACCCTCACCCTTTCTTCTCTCTCTCGCTTCTCTCTCTCCTGTTGGTTTTCACCACCCAACCAAACCGCAAATTAGGAAGATGAGTTGAAGGATGCAGCTTTCTTGGTGCTTGCGAACAAGCAAGATTTGCCAGGGGTTCTTTCTGAAGCGGAAGGTATTATTTATACACATGCTCTCTCTCCTTCTCTCTGATTATTCTCTGCTTACTCTGGATTGGTTATTGTTGCATGAAGTATCAGCAGCATTGGAATTGGATAGATTGAAAGAGCGGCAATGGGCCATTTACAAAACATCTGCCATCAAAGGCACTGGTTTATACGAGGGCTTAGACTGGTTATTCCATTTCCTCCTCTCCTCTCTCCTCTCTCCCTCCCTCTAATCACTCTCTGCTTACTCGCTGCATTTAAAGGTTGGTAAACGCAATACAGGGTTAAGCAAATGCAATAAAGCGTGGCCACTGCCACACGCGAGAAGCTACTGCCTATTAGACCAAATATATCTACGAGGGTGAGATCATAAATCCACACTAAATTCACCAAAAAAAGTCCTCTCTCCTCTCTCCTCTCTCCTCTCTCCTCTCTCCTCTCTCCTCTCCTCTCTCCTCTCCCTCCTCTCTCCTCTCTCCTCTCTCCCTCTCTCTCTCTCCTCTCTCCTCTCTCCTCTCTCCTCTCTCCTCTCTCCTCTCTCCTCTCTCCTCTCTCCCTCTCTCCTCTCCTCTCTCCTCTCTCCTCTCTCCTCTCTCCCTCTCTCCCTCTCTCTCTCTCCCTCTCTCTCTCTCCTCTCTCCTCTCTCCCTCTCTCCTCTCTCCTCTCTCCTCTCTCCTCTCTCCTCTCTCCTCTCTCCTCTCTCCCTCTCTCCTCTCTTCCCCGAACCCATCGCCCTTTTTCTTTTCTGTTTTTTTTTTAATCGGTAAAGAAGAGAGAAGGGTCCTTTTGGTGGAAGTGAAGATGGAGGACACTGCTACCGCTTTTTCTGTGGCTGCTGTCAAAGGCGGAGAGTCCAATCCCGGTTTTCCACTGCATGGTTTGCTACCAAAGCGAGAGACGCAGGTGGAGGCGTTTTTGAGCAAGTACCCAGCCTATGATGGCAAGGACGTTGTTGTTGGCATTTTTGACACCGGTGTTGACGCTGGAGCTGAGGGCCTCAGGGTGCGCTTTCCCTCACCTCCCTCTCTCTCTCTCTCTCTCTCTCACAAACACATCCTGTCGGACTTTATTTTTTTTTTTGGGGGGTAAAAGCGGTGTCCAGATGGGAGTACAAAGGTCATAGATATGGTGGACTGCACTGGCTCCGGAGATGTCGACACGAGCACTGTCCGTTATGTGCAAGAAGTAGTCCTTCTGGTGTGTATGTGTATGTGCGTGCATGTGTACGTTTCCAAGAGTTCTTTTTCGGTGTTAACAATGAAAAAAAAGGGATTGTCAGGAAGGCGGCTAAAGGTACCAGTGGAGGATAGTGCATGGCATAACCCAACAGGCCAGTTCAGAGTGGGTATGAAGCGTGCCTACGAACTATTTCCTGAGGGGTTGGTCTCTCGCCTCAAGAAGGAACGCAAGGACGAGTTTGAAAAACAGCATAAACAACTAGTAGCCAGCCTGCAGCGACAGATTGAGGCCTGCGATCATTCTGCCCCCTCCGCCTTGGTAGCCGCGCATCTAACCAACGAAAAGTCCAAGGAAGGTGAGGAGCAGCAATTTCAGCCCAGTAATTCACCGGTGAGTGAGCCGGACAGGAAACAGATAAAGAAGGAGCTGGAGGCTCGCACACAAGCTCTCAACGAGCTGTGGAAGAGCTACGATGACCCTGGACCGATTTATGACTGCATTGTATTCCACGATGGTACCCATTGGCGGGCTGCCGTTGATGTTCGCCAAGATGGCGATCTTTCTCAGGTCTTATATTTTGCCAAACACTGTTTTCATCAATGTCCTCCTCCCATACTGATTGGCTCTTTCTTGGTCATTTGTTCATGTTAAACGGTTTTATTGTGTTGCAGGCTGACGTCCTCACTGATTATTACATTGAGCATCAGATCTCCAACTTTGGAGCTCAGGTTAGCTTCTATTCGTCATTCTCTTCATCGTTCTCTTCTCTTCTCTTCTCTTCTCTTCATCGTTCTCTTCTCTTCTCTTCTCTTCTCTTCATCGTTCTCTTCTCTTCTCTTCATCGTTCTCTTCTCTTCTCTTCTCTTCTCTTCTCTTCTCTTCTCTTCTCTTCTCTTCTCTTCTCTTCTCTTCTCTTCTCTTCTCTTCTCTTCTCTTCTCTTCTCTTCTCTTCTCTTCTCTTCTCTTCTCTTCTCTTCTCTTCTCTTCTCTTCTCTTCTCTTCTCTTCTCTTCTCTTCTCTTCTCTCTCCTTCGCTAACAATTGAATGAAAAGGCATCGATGAACTATGCTGTCAATATTTATGAAGAAGGAAATGTATTGTCAATAGTGGTTGTATCCGGATCGCATGGTACCCATGTGGCAGGCATAGTTGGTGCTTACTATCCCGACAACCCCGAATTAAATGGCATTGCACCATCTGCAAAAATTGTATCTTTACAAATAGGAGATAACCGGTTGGGTATGTTTGCTCTCTCTCTCTCTCTCTCTCTCTCTCTCTCCTTCCTAACCCTTTGACAATGTATGAAATCAATATCATATGAATATGTAGCGGCCATGGAAACTGGTACAGCCATGATACGAGGGTTAATAGCAGCTCTTCGCAGCAAATGTGACATCATAAACATGAGCTTCGGTGAGGCAACATCAGTGCCTAATGGAGGCAGATTCATAGAGATTGCCACCCAACTAGTCAATGAGCATAATGTCTTATTTATCAGCAGTGCAGGCAACAATGGCCCAGCTTTATCTACACTGGGAGCGCCGGGCGGCACTGCCTCCGCTATATTGGGCGTTGGAGCCTTTGTACATCCCTCTATGATGGGCGCTCTCTATTCAATGAGAGAAGATGTGTCTGAGCAAATGTATACGTGGTCCTCGCGTGGACCCACTCCTGATGGTTTTATGGGAGTCAATATTTCTGCTCCTGGCGGTATCTTTCTTCTCTTCTCTTCTCTTCTCTTCTCTTCTCTTCTCTTCTCTTCTCTTCTCTTCTCTTCTCTTCTCTTCTCTCTCTTCTCTTCTCTTCTCTTCTCTTCTCTTCTCTTCTCTTCTCTTCTCTTCTCTTCTCTTCTCTTCTCTCTCTCTCTCTCTCTCATATAGATACTGACAAAATTTAAAAGGAGCGGTAAGCCCAGTTCCCAGCTTTACTCTGAAGCGGAACCAGTTGATGAACGGGACATCGATGTCATCACCAAATTGCTGCGGAGGAGTAGCCCTCATCTTATCCGCACTGAAAGCGGAAGGTACGTTCTACACGCCATACCTTATCTACAAGGCGCTGGAAAACACAGCCAAGCCTATCGAAGGAGGCGACAGGTTCGCTTTGGGACAAGGCCTGATACAAGTGCTATCATCGTATGAGTGGTTGTCTCGTTGTCCAACTTTGTTAGGAGACAGCCTCGCCACATCTTTCTACTATGAAGTGGATCTACCTCTTCGGGACAACAGCCGCGGCCTCTACTTGAGAGGATTGGAGGAAACGAGGGGCTTCTATGAAGGCAAGATACGAGTGCAAGTGGTGTGGCCGCACAAACACGATTGGCAGGCCACCAATAGAGCACGCCTCGCCTTCGACCAACGTCTGGAGTTACGCTACACGCAGCAATGGCTTTCAGGCCCCTCTCACATTCAGCTCAGCAACGGAGAGAAGCGCTTTGATATTGTTGTAGACTGCACTGGCCTTCCTAAGGGTGAAGCCCACTATGCAGAGGTCCAAGCCTTTGACGTTGCGTTGCTAGCAGCTGTCGGTCCAGTTTTCCGTTTTCCAATCACAGTTATCCCTCCTCTTCAGCTCCCTTATCCCAAGCAAGCTATCAAAACTTCCTCTACCTTTTCCAAGGAGCCAGTTGATGAAGGCGAGTTGCAAGCCTACAATACTGAAGACACTGAGGATGAGGGTGAGGGCTTTGCACTGCACCTACATAACCTCAAGTTTTCTTCTGGATTCATCTTTCGCAAATTTGTGTCAGTGCCCATGGGTACATTTTTTTTTATTCTATGTCTTCTTGTTCTTCTTCTATCCGTCTCTGCCTTATTTTCTTACTGCGTTACTGGGACTCAACGTACCGCCTTTCCCAGGGGCTACACACGCGAAGGTTAAGATTCGAACAAGAAATATCGATACGAAGCGGCTGCTGGTGTTGCATGCGTTACAATTGCTGCCTGAGAAGGCGTTCTGTCATACAGAAACAGAAAAGTACTTGTGGTTCCACGGTCCTACAATTGAAGAACAAGTCGTAACTTTCAAAGTCGTAAGCGGAATCACCTTAGAACTATGCCTAGCCCAATTTTGGTCCTCGCTTGGAGATACCGTAGTTGACCTTATGGTAGTGATCTCTCTCCTCTTTCTCTCTCGTACCCTTAATAATTTTATCACCTTTACAGGTGGAGTTTCACGGCTTGTCTTCATCGCTATCTGCCTGTAGTCCTCTCACAGATTTAGAACAAGCCGTTTTTGACGGCAAAGAGAAGATTATGAGGGTGGACGTACGCTCATGCCTTCATAGGGAGGTTTTGTCTCCTTCTGTTGTGCTAAACACGTGGCAGCACCCCGTACTACCCTCTTCTCATTCCATCCGGTTGCTGCCGGATATTCATAGGGACACGCTACCAAATGGCAGTGCCATTTATGAAATGATTCTCTCGTACAACTTCAAGCTGACAACAGGAGCCGAGGTCTGTCCAAAGGCTCCTGTGCTTCGTACTCTTCTCTATGACTCTCCCTATGAGTCCCAGTTTTGGATGATCTTCGACAGCAACAAGCAGCTGATGGCATCTGGTGACTTTAGGCCCGCGTACAAAAAGTTGCCTAAAGGCGACTACGTTATTCGCTTCCAAGTCTCCTTCCCTCTCCTTTCTTTTCTCTTTCTTTTCTCTCTCTCTCTCTCTCTCTCCTCCCGTTTTTCTCTCAGTCTCTCTCTCCCCTCCCCTCTTTAACGTCAATTACAAACCAGATAAGACACGACAGAAAAGACTTATTGGACAACCTCCAAAACCTAAATCTTATCATAGATCAAAAACTAAGCAAAGATATTACTTTAAACGTGTACTCAACATTGGAAAATGCGCTTGTTGGTGGCACAAAGTTCCCAACCAAAGGTGTTTCTGTGCGTCGTGGACAAAACAGTGTATTCTACGTAGCACAAGCAAATGCAGGAGAGCTGCCCAAAGCAGTCATATTTGGAGACTCTCTCCATGGCACACTTTCGCTTTACCCGAAAAGGAACGGGGAGGGAGCGGATACAACCTTGGAGGGGCTCCGCTTCACGTACCTCATTCCACCAATTCTCGACGCATCAGCACCCAGCAGAGAGGATGCTACAGATGGCAGTAATGGAGAGGACCAGGACAATTTGGAAGCCTTTCTAGCAGCAAAGAAAGTGGAGTACCTAAAAAGGTTGCTCAAACAGAAGAAAGTTGCAGAGTGCAAGCGTCTGCTGGAGGAGGCTAGTCCAACGCTGGGAGGCAATGCCCTTTATTCTTTTCAGCTTCAGTGCCTGGACTTCGAGATCGCAGAGAATAAAGCAAAAGACGTGGAAGGCATCGTGTTGTTACTAGGTATTTACACCCACAATAGTACCATCAACATCACCAAAACTAATTTGTCTTACTGCCTTCATTGACTGTTTACCCAAAAACTGTTTACACTCCACAACAACAGAGAGGAAGGTTGCCGTAGCAAAAGAGGCCCTGGCTATTATTGATCGCTCTGCATTGGCGATGTATTATGCTGCTGCCCAACTGGGTACTAAGAATGAGGCTTTGGTAGCTGCCACGAAACAAAAGAGAGCAGTCATGGAGGGGCAAAAGGATTATTTTCTGGCTGCATTGAGCCACCTCTTAGATGCTATGCTGCAACTCCTTAACCTCGCCAGAGAGGAGGAAAAAGCAGCAAAGACGGAAGCTCTGGAGGTAACTGCAAAGGACCTGATGGCCTGGACCAACGTGGAGGAAAATCCACAATATGTCACCCTTTACGTCCGCTATCTCAGAGCGAAAGGAAGCCCAGGAGACGCCTTAAGAATTATCAAGAAAGCTTTGAGTGAGGAAGGCTGCGCTAAAGGAACCCCTACAGAGAGAGAGTTGACTGAACTGCAACTGGAAATCGTGGGCAAAGATCTCGCTTGGTCTCTATGGCAGCAACACCTCGCTTCATGGCAGCTTATTCACTATCCTTGTTTTGGTTATCCCTTGTTCTAGGTTAAACTTGCAAATTTTGCAGTCGATCCCATTTTTCCAACAACATGTTGTTTTTTTCTTGTTTTCGATTCGAAACTTTACAGCGAACTTTGCGAGAGAGAGAGAGAGATAACGAAAGTAAATGAAGAGAGAGAGAAGAGAGAGAGAGAGATAAAGAGAAGAAGAGGGGGGGAAAAAAAGGGGGGAGGGGGGGTTGAAGTTCACTCCTGCGCCATAAACTTATCCTTGTTTAGGCCAAGGAAAGCAAACGCATTGTCGGCCAAGAGTTTCTGCTTTGTGGCAGTACTGAAGGTGGGTTCCGACTCAATGAGGTGCCCAGGTTCTTGCTCGCCCACTGCGTGCGAATGATCCGTAAGATAAACGTGGATTACACACAGCAATCACAAAGAGATAAAGTGGGGCTTACGCGGGAAAGGATAATCACTGCCAAGGGCGACCTTATCCTCACCCATCAGCTTAACAAGGTACTGGAGGCAGTCAGGGTCATGCACCAGAGAATCTACCCAAAACTTGCCAAGGTAAGAGCGAGGATTTTTGTCGTTATCAACAGCACAGAGGTCGGGACGGCAGCGAAAACCGTGTTCTATCCGGCCAATGGTGCCTGGGAAAGCGCCTCCCCCGTGTGCAAACGCCACCCGCAGATTTGGTAGTCGCTCAAATACTCCTCCGAATATCATGGAACAGATTGCAAGGGAAGACTCGGCTGGCATACCAACTAACCTGTATTTCATCATCACCGAGTTAATATGGTATTGGACAATAAGCAAGTTCGAAACAAGTCAAACACAAACCAAGGAAGCCAATATTTCTCCATCTTGGGCTTTCCCATCATATCTATGATTACAATTAGTCAAGACAATAAACGACCCACTGCTCATTCATTCTTACTCTCTCTCTCTCTCCTCCCTCTCCCTCTTTCTCCTTTTGCTCTCCTTCCCTCTCTCCTCTCTCCTCTCTCCTCTCTCTCCTCTCTCTCCTTCTCTTCCTCTTTCTCTTCTTCTTCTCTCCTCTCTCTCCTTCTCTCCTTCCTCTCTCCCCTTCTCCTCTCCTCTCCTCTCTCATCGAACACAAACCCCAAGGATGCACAAAGATACAGGCCCCAAGTCGCTCCGCCTCTTCGAAGACAGGAAACAATTCGGAAGCGCTGAGATTCCAATCGTTAACATGGGAACCTATCTGAACGCCAGCCAAGCCTAGGTCTTGCACACATCTCCTCAGTTCTTTCACAGCCAGATCTGGAGCTTGCATTGGAAGTGTCCCCAAGCCTTGATACATTTTTTTTTGAAGACAAGGGTAAGAGAAGAGAAGAGAAGAGAAGAGAAGAGAAGAGAAGAGAAGAGAAGAGAAGAGAAGAGAAGAGAAGAGAAGAGAAGAGAAGAGAAGAGAAGAGAAGAGAAGAGAAGAGAAGAGAAGAAGAGAAGAGAAGAGAAGAGAACGATGAAGAGAAGAGAAGAGAAGAGAACGATGAAGAGAAGAGAAGAGAAGAGAAGAGAACGATGAAGAGAAGAGAACGATGAAGAGAAGAGAGAACCTACCAACAAATCGTTTTGGGTTTTCGGAAACGGTCTGGGCAATATTGTCGTTGAGGTAGCGAGAAAGGTCAAGGGCATGTTCTGGCTTAGCCCAGTAGCTAAACATAACAGGCACTGTGGAGAGCACCTGTGCAGGGAAGACGAGAAAAACGAAAGGAGCGAAAGTAAGAAGAGAGTAATCTTAGCTTAGCAAGAAAAAGGTTTTCAAAACCTGGAGGTCAACCCCATGCTGGTCTGCCTCTGCTATTCGCCTCTCAGGGGACCAACAGTTATCTTGTATTTCCCTAAAAAACTTGCCATCTTGCATCATCCTGGCACAGCACGGCTTGTGGTGTTCCAGGCTTATAAAGCCACCATAGCCATATTTGCTGCTAAGGTCTGGCAAGTCTTTGGGTAATATGTGGGTGTGCAAGTCCACTTTGAAAAACTGCTGCTGGGATTGCTCCAGCCGCTCTCCTTGTCTTTCTTTCTTGTTGCAAAGCAGCTGCTTCTCCTCGCTTGACATGGTGTGGGGTGGCTGGTGGTGGCTGGTGGCTGGTGGCTGGTGGGGGGGGGAGGAAGGGCAAACCTCTTTTTTTCGTTCCAACGGAAGCCCTGAACAAGCCAAAACCAAGAATTCCCCAGCCTGCTTCCAGTGATGTCATTCCACCCTTTTATTGTTGGTCATGACGTCAGGCGCTGACGAGCGGTTGAAAAAGTCCACTGGACATGAGAGAGTGACGCTCTCGATGATTTCTTCAACGGCGTGAAAACCTGCTTGGCGGCGCGCAGGACTGGATTCGAGATGAAGTTCCGTGGTCGGAAGGACAAAAGCCAGTCTCTCAGCATCCAAGCCAGAGAGTGGAACCACAACAGCTCCATCCGCCAACTCTTCTTAAGGGAGGCGCGAATCAAAGCGAGGGACAAGAATTACAAAGTTCCGTCGGAGGTGCTCTATGCCGTTCGTCTGGTGAAAGACACTCGACTGGGCCGCTGCTCGGCTTCGCCAGTGGATCCGCAACCTGGTGGCTGACCTCCACAAGAAGCTCGTGTCTTGGTTGGTCAGGAACTTCTCCGTCATCCTTCTGCCAGAGTTCAGGAGCCAACAGATGGTGCGGCAAGGCCACCGCCGCATTGGCTCGCGAACGGCCAGAGCCATGCTCACCTGGTCCCACTATCCTTTCAGGCAGAGGCTCCTCAACAGGGCCAAGCAATTCCCGTCCTGTCCGGTCTGCCTCTGCGATGAGGAATACACCTCCAAGACCTGCGGCAAGTGCGGCCAAGTCCATCACCAGTTAGGGGGGAAACAAGACCTTTCGGTGTCCTCAACCTGAGTGTGGCTACCAGGCCAACCGAGATGAACGCCGCCCGAAACATCTTGATCCGCTTTTTCACTTCACAAGCACTTACCTCCTCCTCTTCTGTCTGGTGCCGGCTGACCTGTTTCAGGACTGTGTCTTTTGAAGCTCATGGGCGAGAGCCAAGCCCGTGAGCACCAAAAGAGAGAGGCAGGCATCATCGCCTTGGATTGGAGGAGTTGGCACTTTAGTTTTTTTTTCCCTTGCTAATTTTGCTTTATTTTCGTTGTTCCCTTGGCGCTGCCTTTGTACGAGCGCACTAT